>JAJMKG010000015.1:0-285419 GCA_030563865.1 Dujonia oleophila | reverse complement strand
TACCAACACCAACCACCTCGCTCACGTCTACATGGACTGGTGACTTCACTTTCACCACTACTGAAATCGTTTCTGGCACTGATCAAGTGATCGTTGTTGTACCAACACCAACCACCTCGCTCACGTCTACATGGACTGGTGACTTCACTTTCACCACTACTGAAATCGTTTCTGGCACTGATCAAGTGATCGTTGTTGTTCCTACACCAACAACCTCATTGACCTCGACCTGGACTGGTGACTTCACTTTCATCACTACCGAAACCGTTTCTGGTACTGATCAAGTAATTGTTGTTGTACCGACGCCAACCACCTCGCTCACGTCTACATGGACTGGTGACTTCACTTTCACCTCAACTGAAACCGTTTCTGATACTGATCAAGTGATTGTTGTTGTTCCTACACCAACTACTAGTTTGACATCGACCTGGACTGGTGACTTCACTTTCACCACTACTGAAACCGTTTCTGGCACTGATCAAGTGATTGTTGTTGTTCCTACACCAACTACTTCATTAACTTCGACCTGGACTGGTGATTATACCTTCACCACTACTGAGACTGTATCTGGTACTGATCAAGTGATTGTTGTTGTTCCTACACCAACTACTAGTTTGACATCGACCTGGACTGGTGACTTCACTTTCACCACTACTGAAACCGTTTCTGGTACTGATCAAGTGATCGTCGTTGTTCCCACACCAACAACCTCATTGACCTCGACCTGGACTGGTGACTACACGTACACCACTACTGAGCCCGTTTCGGGCACTGCTGAGGTCATTGCTGTAGTTCCTATTTTGACTATTATGTTGACTCTGAGTTTGACCAGTAGTTTTACCGAGTATATCAATACTTCATCTTCAGAGGGAAGGAGTGGAACCTTCGTAGTGGGAGTACCAAGTCTATTGATGACACCGACTGGAAGCGACGATACTGATTGGAGCATTCTGACTTCAGGTAGTAGATCTCACACTACCTTGAATGAAGGGCAAATTCCACTGACCTTACCCATGTCGACTTGGACTAGAAGTAGTGAAACCACTGTGACCTTACCAACCTCGGTTGGTGGAGCTCACACAATCTTGAACGATGAGCAAATTCCACTGACTATGCTGACGTCAACTTGGACTGGAATTGACTACACTAGTGTAAACATTGGATCTTCCGAGAGTATATCGAGGGTAGAGGTCCTCGGATTGCTAGATCCACCCAAGTCGCTGAAAACAAGTTGGAGCGAAAGTTTTAGTGTTACCACCACAGGTTCATCTTTCGAAAGTGGGAGCAAAACTGGCGTTTTCAAAGTGACATCTCCGTTGACGACACTGGCTAGTTCTTTGATTTCAAATTCCGATGGTAATGCCCAGACCGCCATAATCGAATTACCAATTGAATTGCCGACTTTGGTCAGAAGCGAAAGTACCACTGTCACTATACCATTTTCCGAAGGTGTGCCAGAAACTGCCACTATTGAAGTATCTACTCCCAAGATGCCTACTTCGAATTGGGTTGAAAGTGACGCTAGTACCGTAACTATTCCTGCTTCGAAAAGTACAACCGAAACCATCATAGGCGAATTCTTAACTTCATTGACGATACTGACCGATAGTGATACTACTACCGTCACGATTCCATTTTCTAAGAGTGGACCAGAAACGATTGTAGTCGAAGTCCCTACTACGCTCGATTCCCTCATTTCATCTAGGAGTGAAGGTGATGTTACACAATTTAAAAGTTCCACAATTGTACAAGAAACTTCTTTCCCTTCTTTTGAAGTTCTCTCACTCTGGAATGGTTGGAACTTGAGTTCGACAGCCTATATTACCAGCTCCACCAAACTTGTTCCATCTTCTGAGGTTGCTAGTTCTTCGACTCCTAACAATCCAATGATTTATCCTACTGACCCAGCCAGCACTACATCATATTACGCTACCGTACAGTCCTTTGAATTCAACACATATACGACAGGAAAGTGCCCTTCTACTGCTGTTACTGAAACTGTTGTATCTGATTTGCAATCTTTCTCAGTGCCGACGTCAGATAAGACGGAAAGCTTTCTCAACACAGGAACAACCTCCATGGTAACCGTAACGACAAATGGTAGTGGTCTATACCCAGATCAAAGCTTTTTAAGATCAAGAATTGGAGAATCAGTAACTGCAAGCTCGCTGATATCTCCTACATATCAAAACATCGTTAACAGTCCAACATCGATTCTGGTTCCGCAAGAAGGTGTGGCACAAAGAATTAAAATTGGCGTTTCACTGTTCTGTATTCTACTTGCATACATTCTCTAAGCTAGTTTTTCATTATTACAGCTTACTCTTTCAAAAGTTTTATTGGTTTATTTCTTCAGTTTGTTACATTAGTCTTCGACAACTTTCTTTCAGCTAAATTGATATTCATCCTTACATAACTTTTCTTTTAAAAATACGATTTCCAAGCTAAAGCAACTTATAGGAATATAAAATATTCAGATTAATTTCTAGCCAAGCCCATTTCAATTGAATGTACCAATCTCCTATGCTTACTATACTTCGAATTCATCTATCACGGACAATGGAGGAACGAACTGACCGACTGGCTTATATTCAACGTTTTCAAACGCTGCTCCAAAAGATTTGGGACCACCAACTTCAAGAGCTCTTGGAGTTTCGACCCACAAATTAGAAGGGGAAAAGGCTAAAACAAACACCATTATTCCGTATCTATACTCAGGTGTACCTACTGCTTCTCCAGAATCTGTGTAACAAACGGAAATCAAGTCAGGAACTGAAGCTAACACCTCCCAGTCTGAAGAGTGCTTTCTCTGCACTTTTGCCAATATGTTTTCATTCTTAAATGGAATCACCAATTTGTCCTGCTTCTCGTTTTCAATAATAACCTCTCCATAAACATGCCCTTTGAAAAGTTTCTTCTCCACTCCTACAATTTTTCCTCGAAAGATTACAATTCCTGAGATGGACCCGCCCACAGAGTCTAAGATCAATTCTGGTAATCTTTCTATCTCCAACTTAGAGTGTGCAATCTTTACGGCTCTCCCAATCCTCCAAGCTGTAGATAATGAATGATGAACAGTCATGGTAACTAAATCTTGAGAAGTCATAGGAACATTCACGACACCAACATGGGCTCCTATTTCTGACAAGGCAGCTCTCATCATTTTTTCAACATAGTTATCACTCTGTGCGGAAGTTATTAAAAAATCATTCCCATTCCCATCTGATACTGAAGTTACAGTATAGTACTTTTCCTCACTGATTGCGCAAGGTAAAGTTTGAGAGTGGGTTGGATAAGCTCTACCCATTAAATCAGCGTCAATAACAGGGATATCTAAATTGGTAGAAGCTCCACAGTACAATCCCTTAAAACCATTTCCACCGCCAATTTCTAGTGGAAAGACGCCATCTGGTTTAGATTTTAAGTAATCAAACATTGCTGCACTTGCATTTTGTAACTCTATGCCTTGTAATTGCTCGTCTGCAACAGTTGGTGAGCCTGCAAAGCCAACGGTAATAAAATTTCCTTTACCAGTAGCATATTTAGGGGCATCATGTAGATTGATTACACGAATTGTGGCTCCAGCTCTAAGAGTATTCCTCATTTCTAAGAATATAGGGTACGGGGTACCTCCTCCACCACATCCAAGAATGTAAGTGCCAATTCTTATATATTCTAAATCTGTTTCCGATATGATCCACTCCCTACTAGAATTGATCTCAGGTCTGTAAGAAATGTGATCAATATCTTGCACATCGGAGTGTTCTGCACCATCCTCCTTAAATGATGAATCCTTGTAAATCGCATCGGAAGAACTCCCTTTAGAATGGTCTGACTCAGTGTCCTCTTCAATATCCGCTTGAAAGTTCTTTATTGCCAATGAAATCTTCTTGTAATTTATATCTGCAACAACCTTAACTTCAAATGAGTATGTTTTATCAACATACGGAATCTGATCGTACGAAAGGTCTACCACCAGTACAGTTGATTCAAGACCACCCTTCTCAACAATTTCTACAGTAATTTCCTTGATCATTTTTTCAATGATGGCATCTTTATCGGATAAAGATTCGAGCTTTTCAATTCTGTGTAGTGACAGAGACAACTTCCCCATTGCAGCTCCTATTGCATTTGCAACTTGATAATAGGGTGGCCTATAAACCTTAGAGGCACCATTAAGATGCATTGGTGATACAAAAGAGCCTCCACCAACAAGAAGTACGGGTAAAGGCTCGGGGTTAGTCCTCATTTTATCAATAACATGCTCCAATTTATCTTTGACTACCTTTTGATAGCCTTCAATATAAGCTTTACTGAACTGACCTACGACTTTGGACTTATCGCCCACATCAAACTCATAGCTTTCATGACTGGAAGCAACGGTCACGTCTGTAGCAGTAGTTGTTTCTCCACCAAAAACCATGGCCCTTGACATAATATCAGATCCTACAGAATCTGGACCAATAGAAATCACACCATCGGTATCTCTGATAATAGATCCACCTCCCAATCCAATAGATTCCACATGAGGCATTGAGAAATTCATTCGAACTCCTCCGATGACACTGTGAGCGAACGATTGGCGTGGAAATCCAGAAGGTAAAAGTAAGCCCACGTCAGTAGTAGTTCCCCCTACGTCAACAACCATGATGCTTTTGCCAGCTAATTCTCTCTCCTTAGAGCAAAGGAATGCAGCTCCTCTCATTGAGTTTGTTGCTCCAGAAGAAAAGGTACGAATTGGTGTGGCGAGCGCTTCTCCGATAGTCAAAACCGTTCCGTCATTTTGGGTCAAAAATATTGGACAACTTAAACCTGAATTTCTTACTGACTTTAAAAAGGAAGCGATGATCTTAGCAGCAAAATTCAGAATAGAAGCATTCAAAATACTAGCATTTTCTCTTGCTAAAAGGCCAATTCCAGAAACAGTGTGAGACATTACGATCTGACCGTCTGGAATAATACTTCTAACTATCTCCGCTGCTCTCTGCTCGTGAGTTTTGTCAATCACAGAAAAAATTCCCACAATGGCAACAGCTTTGATACCCATTCCTTTGATTTTAATGGCTTCTTCTAAAATAGCTTTTTCGTCCAACTTTTGGATCTCATTCCCATCAACTCTATGGCCACCATCGATGTTACAATTATAAGATTTGATGATTTTTTTCAATCCATCTGGGAAATCTGAAAATGGGTATGACCCCTTGCCATAAGGGCCACATAAACGCATAACAGCAACTGGCTGCAAACGAGCTTTATCTTGCTCAACTACAGCATTGATAAAATGAGTAGTTCCGATGGTAACGGCGAGTACGTCATCGACAGTGTGTCCTTCTTGGTTCGCGAACAACAGATTTATTGCACTTGAGATACCTTCTGCAACATTATCCGTGGTAGAAGATTTGTGAAAAGAAACGACACCTCTGCTTTCCGTCTCGAAAAGTTCAGGGTTCAACAATACGGAATCGGTATTTGTCCCACCGACATCGATGCCTATCAAAAGAGATTTGTTAACTGTCATTACTTTGTGGTGCTTTCACAAGTATTGAAAAGATAATACTTCGTGTTTTTACCTTACCATTCCGCTTCCCTTTATAAAATACTGCCTGAGCCAACTTGACATCTCTGCTTAACTGGAAGATCTATATCCTGCGGAATATTTTCCGCAAGTAGAAAGATTTACGAAATGATACATTTGGAATTATGCTTTTTTTTGGCAATCTCGCAATATTTTCCTAATCGGGGTTGGAAGATAGCTCCATTGACAGCTAGATCGGCAAAAAAAGCTTTAGAGCCGCAGCATCCAACCTTAACCCAGAAAAGATTATCTAGAAGTCTGTATCTCTTCCTATCTTAGTCTTCTCTACCTTACTGTGGTAGTTATACCATCTTATCTCTATATTACATCTTTCCCGTGGCTTTGAGGTAACTAGATATCGTAAACATTTCCAATATCGGACTGCCATCAACTGACATAAAGAGCTCAATAGTCCGATAACAGACGGACTTGTTGATTGCAAATTCCATCTTATGCACGATAGAGCAAAACCAAAAAAATATATAAGAGCTGCTTTAATTGTCTGAAATTGTCTGAAATTGCCTGTAAAGCTGTAGTACTGCAACCGAATTTTGGCAGATGTTACAAAAGTACTTAGATTTATTGAAAGTTAAAGAAGGTGATGGGATCCAGAAGATCACCTACCTAAGAAATAAAGATATTATCCCTATGGGGCCCGAGAGAAGAATCTGGGGTATCTGGTCTTTGACATTTTACTGGTCAATCACTAACGTAACTATCAGTACGTGGTCTGGAGCTTCTTCATTACTCTCACTAGGACTCTCTGTTGGTGAAACTATGGGTATAATCCTCATTGGTAATATAATCATTGCTACCCTTGCTCTTTTAAATGCTGCTCCTGGTGGGTACTACCATATTGGTTATACGATATCTCAAAGAGTTGTCTTTGGTATTCGTGGTTCTTGGGTGGGAATAGTTATAAGAATTATTTTGTCCATTGTTTGGTTTGGTTCTCAAGCGTACCTTGGATCACTTTGTCTAAGCTGTGTGTTTTCGTCTTGGAGTAGGTCGTATTTAAACATGAAAAACACCATACCCGAGTCTGTGAACATGACTACTCAGCAGTTGGTTGGCTTCGTTATCTTCCAGATTTTATCCATACCTCCCTTGTTCGTTAAGCCTGAGAGATTCAACAAAGCCTTAATTGTTTCCTGTTCTAGCACATTTTTTGCCATGCTTGGAATGACTGTCTGGGCTGTTGCTAGAAATGGTGGATCGAATGGACCTTTGATGCACGAATCGACAGCTATGTCTTCATCTACAAGAGGCTGGGCGTGGATTTATGGTATTAGTTCTTGGTACGGATCACTCTCGGCTGGCGTTTCAAACCAATCAGACTTTACTAGATTTTCCAAGAAGACTTGGTCCTCCTTATATGGAACGATTTTCTCACTTGTAGTAGTTGGTACCTGTATTCCCTTGATGGGATTGGTTGCAGCCTCCGCAATGAAGGGAAGATATGGTGTCGAAATTTGGAGACCTGATCAAATCATTATGTACTGGCTTGACAATGATTATTCACCCAAATCGAGAGCCGCTGCCTTCTTTTGTGGTTTGGTATTCACTGTCTCTCAAATTACCTTCAATACAATGGGAAATGGTTATGCTGGTGGAATGGACTTGGCTGGAATATTACCTAAATATTTTACTATCAGACGTGGCGCCATTCTTACAGCAATATTTTCTTGGGTAGTCCAACCTTGGGACTTCTATAACACTTCATCCACATTCGTTACAGTCATGTCATCCTTTTCGGTGTTCATGTCGCCAATTGTTGGAATAATCATTTCTGACTTTTGGCTAACTAGAAAGAAGAACTTGAAGTTGTCTCACTTGTACACCGATGACCCTAGCGGAAAATACTGGTTCTGGAGAGGTTTCAACTACAGAAACTTGATTATTTGGGTCATTGCTTTTGCACCAGGACTTCCTGGCTTGGTCAATTCAGCAAACCCTTCTCTTCCTATCTCCGACGGAGCAAAGAAGTTTTACTACGGAAATACTCTCTTCGAGTTTGCTATGACTTTTACTATGACCTACATCTCTTCGTTGATTTGGCCCTATGATGACATAGAGGATATTGATAGCTTCGACTATTTTGCAACCTGGACTGAAGAAGAATGCGCTAAAAAGGGTATTACTCCCTTTTCTGAAATTACTAAGAAAGATATTGATTTAGATCACATAACCAGTGTTTTGTCAGATGAGCAGGTAATCGTACTTTCGGAAGAAACTTTTGAACAGAAAATGTGAAAAATCTAACTTTTGGAATTGAATATTCGACACTTTATATAATGTAGTCAATTTCACTCTTGTATGTATGTATGAAAGAATGGGTTCATTAGCTCATAGTATGATGCAATCGTAGTCTTTTTCGTCAACAATTTCACCACGATCAATGAAGTTCCAGAATAGTTCCACACGTTCGACAGTATTCCTCGCAACGAAGGTGCCGTTCGTCACAATGGTTTGGAATGCATGGAGGAAAGTATTTCTTTGTTCTCCAGGAGGGGCACATAGAGCGCCAACAAATAGGGGCCAATGGATAGTTAACCCAAATATATCAAATATGGGAATTGAGGCTAATTCCTCTTCTATTCCTTGAACGCAGTGCTGTATATCATTTCCATAGATTGGACTGCCAAGAAGTACTGACCGTATGAAGATCTTTAGGGCACAACAAAAGCATCGATTAGAAGCCTTCATGCATGCACGCAACTTGTAGTCCTTCACATCCAATAAATCAAATTCTTGACTCTGTACTTCTGTCACTTTTTGTATTAGTCTCTCTCCCATGATTTCTCTTGGCCTACTCCTAGGTAGATTGTATATTATTCCTCCCATTCCGCTAAGAGAAACTCCCTCAGATTTACTGCAGGAAACAACAAACGATATTAGTTCAACAAATACAGGTGTAAGCAGCTCAGAGTAACCTTTCATCAAATTGAAGCCTCCCAATATGAATTCATTAGATCCCTTCTTGTCGTTAAAGTTAAGGCACTCAACTAAGCTATCTATGCTATTAATGGATCCCCCTTGGGGAGCCGATAAGCACGCCATAGTTTCCGCCATTACAAACCAGTTTTTGGCCCATTCATACATGTCAATCGCATACTGAGTTTCTTCATCAATGTTACTAGACTCATTAAACCCCTTTTCAAGGAATAAGTGATCGCATTTAGTAAGAATGGAATATGCTCCCCTCAAGTGAGTTCTCCATGCATTCAGTCGAGCCGCTGATCTTTCTGAACAGAGAAACATAACACAGAAAAGAAAGCAAGACATCTCGGCGAAGCATTCGCAATTCCCTACGCGTTTAGAAAGGTTGGCCAAAGTCATTGACATGCTCAGCTGAAGTATACCAAACCAGCGATCATCGAAGCATTTCACGTCCAATAGGTTGCCAGTTACTGCATTGACTGTGAATGGAATTATAGGATACTTTTTACCAAAATACAAAAACCACCTTGCAACACAATTTTCCTTGTCATCAGTGACCAAGAGGTAGTTGTAGCAGCATTTACTCTCAGAAAAGGTGGACCAAATCAACTCCTGGGCCTCCGGACTGTTCTCATTGTAGCGAATTTCCACTTTGGAATGTCCTCTGGCATCTAGCTTGTCGATTAGCTGCTTATACCTCTCCTTGTTATACGGCTTCCAATATTTGACGTAATCAGGAACTCTTAGCACATCTTCCGTTTCTCGGTTTTCGTCCATCGAATTGCCGCCCAGATTATCTTCTTTGAGCGGAGTCTTGGAGCTTCTATGCCTAAGATCTTCTCTCAATTTAAAAATACTCTCTTCCACCGCATCAAATGAGTACGTCACATCTGAAGACTCTGTTCGTGTTTCCATTGTGCTATTACTTTGCCTTCTCTTCTTCGACTTAACTGCTTTTCTTATTCGCTTCGTTTTGTCTGGCTGATAGAAAAGAATCATTTCCTTGTATACGCAAGTTAGTCCCTTTCGCAAACAGTTGAGGCAAGAGGGTGATCCTTCGTCGCACTTGATGCTGCTACTCTTGCAGTTATTGCATCCTCGGTGGCTATACTTTTGCCTAGCAGACATTCTGTACTTCGGAGCCAAAGGAATAGACATTATAAATCGCCAGAATGTTTTGCTAGAGTGAAAAATTCGGTGCGGCTATATCTTATCTTATAAGCAGCCATTGATTAGCTAAAAAAGGTTATATTGAAGAAGGAACTACTTATACTAAACATAAGAACACAGATAAGAAAGAAGTACAAAATGACAAATTACCAAGTTTTAAGACTAGCTTAGTTTTGGTTTACCGAAAGTTTGATGGGGCACCGGGTTTGATCTGCAACCAGATTTTACCATTCTGCTTAGAAAGGTGGCCACTTGAAGTCGAAACCAGGAATGATGGTAGGGATATCAATTGGTGGGAGACCTAATGGGTTCAAAGGGTTGAACGTCTTTCCTAAAGGAAACAACAAGAAGGTCAATAAGGCAGTCTTGATCTCCGAACTTAAACCGATAATTCCGTTGGTGGTGAGAGCATTGGAAATAACGGTGTTCTTGGAGCACCCACTAGTGGCCTCTCCATTCAATCTATTCTGGAGCCACACCAAAGCACTACCTGACCCTAAGATTTGCTGGGTGACATGGCCACCGATCAAGTCTTGAGAGTATTTGATAGAAGCACCAGCTCCACACAACTTATCATACAAGTTGTCGGCATCAGACGCAGGAATGATCTCGTCCTTGAGAGAGTTGTAGAAGTACAATGGGATGCTTGGAGTTAAGCCGGATACGACCATATTGTTCTGGGTAGTGACATTCTTGACGATAGGATTGTTCAACGTTTCATCTCCATCCTTGAAGTAGTCAGTCCATCCAGCGAAAGCGTATGTAGGAAGAGACTGTACTAAACATTGATCTTGAGCAGTTCTAAAAGTGCTCATCTTGTCGGGGAATACGTTAGAGTTAATGTAGTTGTTTAAGTCAGGATATTCTGCACTCAAACCGTTCATCGCAGAGAAGATAAGGCCAGCAAAAGGACCTCCCATATTGGTTTGAGCAGCATGTTCCACATTGGCAACAATACCACCAAGAGCTGCACCAACATTGTTATTTGAAAGATCTGGTGCATATGTAGGCAGGAGTAAAGCAGCCCAACCGGTAGCAATAGATCCACCTGAGTAGCCCCAGTAGGTGACCTTTGCGTCCTTACTGATACCTGTTGTTGATCCTGACAGCAACACTGCTCTTACCGAATTCAAGACAGCTTTCCCAGCTTGGTGTCCACAACCAAATGCAGCTTTTGGACCTTCGTAGTCAGGGACGACAACGTACCAGCCTTTATCTAAACAAGCTTGTACCATAATTTGCTCAACCTGAGGGGAAATGTAGCTAGATGGGTCCGAAGTCAATTGCATGGCATACGAAGGAGAGCAGTTGATGTAAGCTGAATCTTCAGCACTGTGGTAAGAGAGTAATTTGGATGGATCGGCATTATGTGGAACAAAGACGGTGGTGACAATTGCATTTGGGTTTCCGAAAGTATCTTCAGAACGAACCAAGAACTGATGAGTGCTTTCTAAGAGTTCAGGAATAACGATGACACCGAAAGCATTCTCCATCTTACGAGTCTTTAATATAGTTCCAACTGGTTGGGATTCAAAACCATCTGGAGCTTGATAGAAAGGATCATCTGAAGGATAAGCTAAACCTTTCTTTTCAAGTACTGGAGCAGCAAGAGCACTGAGAACAAAGGCAGAGAGAAGGAAGAGTAACTTCATTGTTGGTGGAACTGTTGTTGATCACCATATTGAATTTATATTTGCAGAACAATCACCACCCCTTTTATACCCAAGTTATTGGATTGGAGTCTTTAACAACGTTCACCGTTGAGTCTGGTGAATTGCTGCAAAAAAACCAGAAACTGCAAAATAAGCAGTTGCACCTTAACTGTCGCGATTTACGCGAGTCAGTTACGGATTCGACTAGGGTCCTTCCTTTTTCATTTGTCAATTCACCTTGCCAGTTCAACTTATCAAATGGAAGTTTCAAGTAGTACTCCACCTTTGAATGTTTCTGAAATAAGATATAGAGCTTCTTTCTGAGATATACTGTGGGGCAAAGATCACTACAATTGTAGGGCACATTCAAAATGGTTACGCACCTTCTGGTAGCACCTTGTACGGAATACAGTTTGTACCAATTCAAGTATTCTCTTGTTTTCATATCCATTAAACAACTCTTCCTCAGAGGTGTTGGTTTGACCCTGGTACTGTTTTTCGGACTTTTGAAGCCCCAAGTTGTTTCGAATTTCACTTTGTCTGTAACTCATAGCTATAAGAAATCTACTCAAGATCTTGGTCTATTGTTGCACCAAAATAAACAAATCTGAAATTCACTACCCGTGTTTCTTTAAAACAATGTGAAATTTCCGAAAGGAATGAAAAACGATCCGAAAGGAGCATTAGAGAGTGGAACTGGTAGTTTTTGATGATTATTTTCCTAAAAGTAATCTATAAATTCTTACTGAAAAGTAGGTAGCAGCAAATTTGGCACTCTAATTTAAAGCGACTTTTCTTGATGGAACAATTTCGTTGGGTTATTTTGTTCAAAAGCCTTTCACATTTTGCCGTACGTTTCAGTTCTACTAAAAGATAGGAGATGTCGTCACTCTTGGCTTAATTTTTACTACTCAAATGATGATTACTGAAATTTATCATAAATTTATTAAAAAAACCTCGCCAATATTATCAAAACCCAGGTCATGTATTTGCCTGCAATAAGAAGAGCCAGTGCTTTCACTGTTCCAACTTTCTATCTTTAAATTTGTTCTATGAAAAGCCTATCATTATCTAGGCATGTTAGCCATCCTAACCAAGTCGTCCTCCTATAGAAGTTCATTTCTTCCTTTGCTTTGGGAATCTGTAGGATCTTCTGGTTCGTCTTCATCTTCTTCATCCGTAATAATGAAATCTTGTAAGGCGATGTCCTCTTCGTCGTTAGACGTCCTCAAATTCTTATATTCAGCAGTGGATGATGCACCATTCTCTAAATCAGTTGTCGGAGGAATGTCATCCTCCTTGGGCTTAAAGTAAATCATTACCCCTGCCATTCCAATAATTAAGAATATTCCCAAAAAACTCAATATTCCAGGCAAATGACCCCAAATTACTAAATCCCAAATTAATGCAAAAATCATGTTAGAGTAAGACATGAGAGCTGCTCTACCAGCCTTCTCCCTTTGGACTCCAGCGGTCAATGAAAACTGCATGAAGAATCCAGAAAACCCTATGAGTGAGAAGAGGAACCACTGGTAGCCATTTTGAGGAATAGCGAAGGATAACGAAGGGATTACTAAAAGTAAAGCAAAGGTTACTATTACACAAGTAAGAGCAAAATAACTCACTGAAAGTAAGGGATGTGCTTGTTTACCAATCTTTCTCAATACAATGTACACAGAAGATGCCCCACATACCCCTATAAGTCCGACTCCTGATGCAAGTAATCTCTTTTCGGTCGAAGATGACTCAATAGAATCATCACCTGGCTGAGTTTCACTGGTGGTTCCAAATATGAAATTTGGTTTGGCAATAAGAACAACCCCACCAAGCGATACAAGTCCGCATATCGCCTCAATAAGACTATAATGCTCATGGATAATGGTCCAGGCAAGGAAAGCTGTTACCATGGGAATAAGGAAAGTAATTGCAACTGCATCAGACAACGAGAGATACTGTAACAGGAAGTAGAGCCCAAACACTCCAAAGAACCCCACAACACCACGCAAAACCAACAATTTCCGAATATCCTTGGGTCCAAAGGGGTAATCGGGTACCGACTTGGTGATGTACATATATGCAATACAGCAAAAATATGTAATGATCATTCTTACAAATAAAATTTGAACAGGATGGATCGGGGTATTGAAATCCTTGTCCGTAACCAACAACTTACAGGTGGTAACCATAATGGAGTTGAAAAACTGCGATAGAACCAAAAGTGAGCATCCGATATTTGGAAGTACCACCTTTTCATAAAATCTATAAAACCATGATTTTTTAGCTGCGTTTTGCCAGTACGCCCTGGTGTCTGAGTCTAAGGTATTATTCGAATACCCATTCGGAGAAGGTGTTTGATTCGCCTGATCCATAGTATCCTCCTACCTCTTGGTTAAAATTTGTATTTTTTTATCTTTTTTACTAGGTAGTATTCACAAGTGTATATTCTATATGTTATACCTGCTGAATTTTTTCTATACCTCAGCCCTTGTTGGTCTATAAAGTTATGGAGATTTAATGATGTTTGGAAAAAAAAAAATAAAAAAAAAGGGAAAACTATGGCAGAGTATTATGCTATCAAATACCTTAATCGGGATCATTAGGTGCGTAATAAGCCTTCACTCAAAAAGTGACATCCCTTTTCACGCGCTCGCAACCAGACTTTATCAGTTGCGTATTAGCGCACAAGCTTGGTATTGTTCCAAAAATGCGTGGAAAGACGAAGGCGCAATAGAACAGTGTGGAGTCTGTGTGCACGCAGTCAACTGTGGTCTACTCGGGTCAGCTAGACTTGTTCCATCCCACGATCTGTAGGGTTTTACTTCCAACTTTTTTGGAAGATGAGGGGAGAAATACTGAGAAGGTTACTAGTCGGCGCTAGGCGCTTAACCGTTGGAGCCGCTCGTGTGTCATCCGTGAGGGTTGGCTATGTCAAATCACAGGAGCAAATTTGCTTTCGCTGTGTGCGAAAATGAGAAAAATTTCTTTTCAACGGTTTAAAGTTGCAAGTGTGGGGGACAAGCGTGGGGTGCACTGGCGATGACACCTTCAATAAATCTTGTTTGCAACCACCATGGGCCAGTGATCATTATTTAAGGAAAAAACCTAACTTACGTTGGTTCTGACACTGTAAATCTGCGTTTACTTATGTTTTCCACTATTTAATTTTTACTTACTTGTCAAGAGGTGTCAGGGTTATACGTTTTTTCTCTGGCATGCAATCTCTAGTTCTAATATATTAAGAGCTAATTATGAAACAAGCAGCAGGTCTGGATTTTTTTCTCTCTTTTTCATAGCTTATCAGTTACAACTCTTAATTGCAAGACAAACCGCCTCATTTCTGAATCACATAACCTCACAAGTGGGTGCCATACAAATTTGTTTAACCTGATGAACAGGCATTCACGAAAAAATAAGGTTTCCCTGTATGTCTATTGAAGCCTACTGCTTAACTAGCCACTTTTTGAGAAGAAACAAAATTCTCCATGACTTCGTATGAACTGACCTCGTAGGAAGCGAATAAGGAAATTGTCAAGACATGAACCTAATTATGCATTGCCTAGCGGTGAATACTCACAACCATGCAATTTCTGCACTAAATAATTCAACAATTATTTTCTTGAAACTCTAAATCACTATAGGCAAATATAGTCAGTAGAGTATCTATTTCAAATTAAATGTTGAATATGCCAAAACAAAAACAAAAATGATGGTCGAAGTTTGCTTTGCGGGGCGCTTTTCTGCAAAATGTACTACATCTCTCTAGCAAAATGGTAGATCCAAATCATCTTCTTGGCTGCGAATCGGGGAACTAGCCTGAAATCACGATCAAGGCGGGAAAGGAACACCCAAACGACGATGCTTTGGGCATCTTCACTCGTTTAATATTTCGTAATCGCTACGAATTTTAGGCTTGGCGACCCTTTACGAGCAATTGGTCCGATGATGTGCATAAAATGGGTGGTCATCTTCGAATATTTTCTAGCGGAAAAAATATTGACCATGCTTCCTCAAAGTTTAAAGTTTTCATCTGGCTAAGGCATTCCATTGCCATTAAAGCTCAAGATGAATATCTCTGGAGGCTCCTTTCCAGAATCATACTTGTGGTGACACATGCTTACTTTGAAAGCCAGTAACTTGCGTTTCAGAACGAAATCATGGTTTGAACAGGCTCACTGCTTTCTCTTTTCTAGTGCATCGTTTTCTCAGCCGCTGTATTTCAGCTCAAGCCGCGCATGGACATGCATCATACATGAAGACTTTTTGATGATGACTCTGTTAGATGAGTTAAACTGGTAGACGACTTGGTAATGAAAATTATACGTCTTGGTATGTCAGTACCCTCGAATGAATGCAAAACAGTTTCAAAATGCATCCAATACTCTATTGCTTTCGAACCGTTAAAATGAAAGCGCCCGCTTCGATTTCCCTTTTGAACAAGGTTGCAGATACTCTCAAAATATGTTTAAAAAATAATCCAAGGCGGTCAACATCAAAATAGCCAACTTCAAAAGTATTTAAAGAGACCTCCTTTTCGGCCACCAACAGTGGGATATTTTTGGAGGATATTTTTGGAACCAACCTTCTTCAAGCCTTAATTAACAATATGGTTCGAATCTTCGGAGGTTTTTCTAGCGCTTTTTGCGTTGTTGCCCAATTAGCCGTGGCTGCAAATGCTCTCCAAAACAGAGATGAGCTGCATGTAACCTTAGATAAGCGTGTTGCTGTTCCGTATCTGACTGCTACTTGGACTGGATCTTATACCACCACAATTCTTGAAGCACCCTCGGCTGGGGGACCACCTACCTTCGTGGTGAATTTGCCAATCCCAACGGAAACTTTCGAAGCCTATGCCACTGATATCGCCGAACAAACGGTCAGTACCATTACAGCTCCAGTGGGAGGAACAGCGTCTGTTTTTACGTACTATCCATTCCAAACAGTTACGTCCACTTTCTCCTGGTACCTTTCTTATACGTACACCGGTCATGCTTTAGATTACTACCGTCATATCGTTTACTTAAATGTGGGTGTTCCGTACTCTACCACCACTACCACTACGACTTGGGCCTCCGACAGCACTGCTACTAAAACAGAATATATTTCTGGTGGGTCAGTTCTTTTGATTGAAGAATTACCAACTCCAACGATCACCACTACCGCTACATGGCTGGGTTCGGTTACCAACAGCATTACCGAGGCTGCATCCATTGGGGGAACAGGTCATGTGTTGATTGAGGTCCCAATCCCTACTGTGACTACAACAGTTACCGATGACGAATTGGACTCTGCGACAACCATTACTGTCACTGCTACAGCCGGTGCCACTGCAAGCATCTACGTCTACGTCCCTGTAGCAACATCTTCATCATCAAGTAGTCAAGCACAATCATCTTCCTTGACTTCCAGTGCCTCGGAGTCTAGTTCCGTTGTTTCGTCCAGCACATCAACTTCTTCTAGCAGCTCTGCTAGTTCCAGTTCAATATCAACTTCAGAATCTAATTCCAGCTCTATTGCATCTTCAGAATCTAGTTCCAGCTCTATTGAATCTTCAAGTGCATCTAGCTCAAGCTCTTCTAGTTCTGTTGCTTCTAGCTTGAGTGTATCTTCTTCAACTTCCACATTTTTAGCTTCTAGTGGATACTCCAACAGCACGGCGGCTATTTCTTCTAACCAAAACGTAGAAATATCAAGTACAAGTCAACTTACTCAAACAAACACCCACAGTGTTGTGGTCACAGTGACATCTTGCTCCGATGGCGGGTGTACAAAGAAGACGATTACTTCAGCTGAATCTGACGAGACAGCCACCCACACCGCAGTTCACACAACGGTTCTCACTGTCACTTCTTGCTCGGACCATTTGTGCCATGTGGTTCCAATTACAACTGGCCTTACCACCGTGACAGAGGAATTCACGACTTACACCACCTACTGTCCATTATCTGGAGAGTCACATGAAGGAACTGAGGAGGCTACAGAAGCTGTTTCCGCTCAGGCTTCAGGCAAAGCCATATCCGTTGACTCGAATACTTCTGCAGTTACTGCACCAGCTGCAAAATCCACCTACCAGTCCTCCAATGCCCCACTATACACCAGCGGCTTTAGCAGAGTTACTTCTGCAGCACAATCGACTTCGACCTCGACCTCGGCTGTCACTGCTGCCTCTTCTGTCTCAATCTACGTTGGATCTGGGTCTAAAAACTTCGTTTTCGGCTCAACATTCTTGGGCTTATTCCTTTCAATGATCTTCTAGATTGCTCCTGGGTAAACTTTTTCAAGCTTCAACTCGATATATTTACTTTCGATACCTCTCTCTAAGAGGCTACTTCAAACCTGTGTCACCGGATCTTTATAGCACTTCTCTGGCAAACAAAATAATTTAAATAAACGCTGATACCTTTCAGACCTAGTCAAACATGAACTTCTTCAATTCAACAGGGCTCTTTTTCTACCGCTAGTTCTGTCCGCCTTCTACCCCATTCACCTAGCCTTCCATGGTCATCTCCATATCCGTCTACTCTTTATGTTCCATGAAAAATCGCAATTTTTCCAAACTCGTAAAAAGACTTCGTGGCCAAGTTGGCTAAGGCGTAAGACTGTTAATCTTAAGATCGTGAGTTCGACCCTCACCGAGGTCGGTTTATTTTTTTTCCTCACACGAGCTTCTACACATGCTAAGCAAGAGATAGTTATCATCTTGGAGCCCTATTAATTCTTTTTAGTCTTAATTTTACATATATTTTCTATGAACTTCCTATTCTACACAACTGGGGCCACTGGGCTACTCCTTTTTAATTTTTGGTGGTTCCTCCGGGTTACCTTCTTCTTCCTCCTCTTCGGCCTCTTCTACTTCCATGCTGTCGTCGTCATCGTCATCACTGCCAATGTCACTTTCGCTGTCGCTGTCACTGTCACTGTCACTTCCGCTCCCACTTCCGCTTGCACTGCCATCCTCTTCTTGACCAACCTGGTACGTTCCATCCTCATCCTCGTCGTCGCTAGCTGCTTCTCCTTCTAACAACGCACCCAAGCTAGCTGCGGCTTGTTCACCATTTTCGGTATTTTCATCTTCTTCGTTGTCTTCACCATCCTTCTTCTTGACCTTCTCTCTCAAATCATCGTTGAACGAATTGTCATTAATCCGCTGGCCCTTGATGAACGAGTCCAAGACAGAGTAATACTGCTGGTCGATCATTCCTAGCTCCAAGGTTTCGTCCTCGGCGCCATCGTGCTCGATGGTGATGAGCAAACTGAAGGTGATTCGCGTGATGTTGGTGTAGGAGATGTGCTTAATACGTGAGAGCTCGAAGATGAGTATAGGCTTCTTGAAACCAAAGATTAGGTACGGTTTTGTATTTTGGGACGCAGCGAGGAGAAGCAACGAACCTTCCTTCGAGCCCTTGTATGCCGTGACCATAACCAACGAGCTAGGGGTTGTTAGCGAATCAATGGCAATGCCCGAATCGGTGTTCAAGGCATATGTGTTCTTGTTGCCGCTGGCCAACGGGTTGGATGATGGAACATGGTTTACTAAGTTTATGCCACACAACTGGAACTGGCGCTGGAAAAAGTCGATGATTGCGTCGTGGATCGGGTCTTCATCAGATTCTTCGCTACTTGATGAATCATCATTCTCTTCTTCTGGTGGGATCTTGCCGGCTTCGATCAACTGCCCCTTGATTAGGTCAAAGTTGATCTGGCAGATTATCGGGTCGCTGGCGTCATTCAACCAGATACAGAGCATGGCAACCTTCTTCCTTGAATTCGTAGAGCTTCCCAATATTGGTAACAATGTACATAACCTAATCAGCTCTCCCAACTTGTTGATAGATACCTCCGGGATGTTTGTTTGTGGGGCCACGATGGACAAGATTGGCTCTGGGGGAGCGTTGGGGTCCATCACAAGATGGAATACCAAACTGAGTTTCTTCCTCAACGGAGACTGGAAAGAAATTTGCTGGAGCTGGAATATCTTCTCGCTTTCAAGTATAGGTTTGGTGATATTCAATGTATAAGATTCATGGTGGACAGGTTTTTCTACAGGCTGTGGCGTTTGGGAAGCTGCTTTCTTTCTGTTTGGTGCAGCTCTCTGCTTCTTGGTGGGAGGCTGCTTATCTGCGAGATGGGCATGTAAATGTTCAAAGATGGGGCCAGTTTCTGGGTATTTTTGTATTGTGCCCGTAATAGCTTGCTTTAAGTCTCCTGGGAGCTCATCTATCCAAAGCATAGTTTAGGGAAACAGCGCTAGCAGGCAAAAATATAAAAGAAAAAAAAAATAGATAAAAAATGGATGAAAAAAATAGTCCAATTTGTGTAGGTGCTATATATCAACAGATATCGAACCAGCAGCAATTAGTACAGAACGCCAAAACTAAAGAACGTCAAAATTGACAGTGTTGATGATTCGACGCGACCTTCAGCAAAACAATTTCGCCGTGCTGCAAAAGACGCTCCAGAAAGAAGAAAAGTACACGCTCAGAAATTTGGAGGCGAGAAAAAAAAAGAAAGTAAGCAACTCAAAGTGTACTACATACACAGGAGATGATCGCAGGTCCTGTACTTTGTCGTAGATGAGCACGAGTGACTTGTTTGCACCCAATTCGACCTTATTCAAGATAGTACCACTGTTGGCGGAGGGATTGTTCTACTATGAGAGCCTGACCCAGCTTCTCCTGGCGCTTGCAGAATCAGATCCGGACCTTATACAGAGAATTGAAGGCGCCACTGGCATAGAGTCGAAGCTGTTGGCTGTAGACGAAGACAAGAGCGTGATGCTCAGTTTGATCATGGGGAAGTTATTTGTAGAAGCGTTCGAAATGTTGGTGGATACCACCATAGAGTTCGAAGTTTGTTCCAACACTGCCAACAAAGATGAAGAGGTTCGTAAGTATTTGGCAGGCGACTTCGACTCCAAGGTTCCCGTATTGGTCACTGCAAGACAGAGGGCTCCGGGGTCGAGAAGTGCCAGTGAAGATGAACCGTTAGAACTCCTACGTCGGCGCATTCTTCTCAGTGAATTGGACAAATTGGAGTACGGTCATCGTCCAAACGAAATCCTCCACTTGGAAGACTTCCTGGTTGACTTGAAGTCGTGGTATTGCAGCTGTGACGAGTACCAAGACCAGGTTGCAGGAACCTCGAAGAACCATCCAGAAGAATATGGAGAAGAGAATGGAGCAGCACTTCAGACAATGGACGAGATCATGCAGCACTCAACACCCCCGAAGATGTTATCAACCATTCTAACGTCAACTAAGATTCCTACGAGGCATAAGTCGCCACTTCCTATCTGCAGCCATTTGCTTGCTCTTGTTCTATGCTCGTACAACAAACAGATAGCATTGTACACCATAAAGTAGGTGATGTCCAGATAACGGTTTTTGATTAAAGGAGATATGTGCAGAAGTGCAAATATCGAACTGGGGTCCATTATACGGTAGATATGACCTTTCAGCAGAGATATTCACTGGGGCAGAGATAACAAGAATTGTTCACTGGGGCAGAGATGAACAGCAGTATTGGCTCCAGCAACGGCAGAGCTAGAACTCCTTCAATTCCAGCTTTAAGAGGTTCCACGTTGAGAACAGAGACAGAAAGCAGAAAAATGGCCAATCCGTGGTCAAGTGATCCAGATAAAGACCAGAGGACTAGGCGAACCCTTAGCCACTAGTACGTTGCTGTGACATGCCCATGCCTTGATTGGCTGCAGTTGTGTGCAAGAGCATGAAAATTCGTAAACCTGCAGCGTTCATGCGACATCTAATGGCCCTGAAAAAGAATATTCGCTTAAGGGAACTTTTGCAAACAGGCTTGCTACCTTCCAAATGGAAGGCATATAGCGATCAATAAGAAGAAATAAAAGTAAGGTAACAGTATTTTGGTAAGTAGAACACAAAGGAAGCGCTAAGAAAGTCTAAAGAAAACGCTAAGTAACCATCCGTTAGCTAGGAGCTTAATCAGTCGCCGGAAATAATTCTGTGCTGCAGTTGCAGTGATCTGTTCTGCACGTAATCAGCTCTGCACTTAGTCAGCTCGGAAGGTGATCAGCTAAGGAAACACTCAGTTCTCTCAGAAAAATATCTGTCTGAAAGTGATCTTCTGCCCAAGGACGACCATACTCTACTCCTCTCAATAAGCTCATCGCACTTCTCTCCGCCAAGGGCCCTACCCAACATCTTCTTCCACACCTAGCGCCAGACCTTATCGGGTCGTGCCCTCCTCAGTTGCCCTGTCGATTCTCGAAAAATCTCTCACCAAACTCGGCCACTCATAAATGACACAAAAATTGGCCACAGACTTTTCAAAAATTTTCCAAAGATTTTTAATTAGGCACCGAATCGATCCTTCTACCTATACCTTCCACTACAAAGTATACCCAGCATATAGAAAATACATATATACGTCTATATATTTATTGAAGTCATTCTCACCCCAAAAAAATTAAAAAATTCCAAAAAAAAAAGAAGATAAAACTAGTATCAAATCATCCTTGAACTGTTCTTCATTAACAACTTTTGCATATTCAAACAGTTTCAATAGGCTTAATTCCACAAGCTCAATTTCAAAAAAAAAAGCATAGGGGAGATTATCACATTCATCCAATTCCTCCCCGTACCTGAAAAAGAAAACTAATTTAGCTTTTTTTTTTTTGCCAACGAGTTCTGCTGATCGACCTTCATATACTCAACCCCTACCCTTGCTCTATTCAATAGAGCTTGTGTAGAAATCATCCCCTTTCCACTCGACAACCACCCTCAGTTGTCGCCTTTTTGGAGGTCTTCATGTTAAAAATTCCCACTTTGGACTTATCATACTGCATATAAACACGTTTTCTGACCGCCTCTACGAGTGAACGACCCGTGAATGTCTCCATCAAACACAACTACCGCCTCGACGACGACCGGTCCGCACCGGTTCCGGTCCAGTGCTGCCAGTTTTTCTCCCAGCCAACCCTCGAACATACAGCTCCAACAACAACAGCAGCAACAGCAACACCTGCAGCAACAAAACCTGCAACACCAGCAGCATCTAAACCAGCAGGGGCAGCTCGGGCAGGGGCCTCCGATCCACCATCTGCCCCATCTCCATCACCAGCAGCAACATCAACACGCCGCGGCCGCCGCCGCCGCAGCTCAGCAGCAGATGTACCAACAGTACATGTACGCTGGTGTCCCCCCACCCATGAACCCATACTACCCCCAATACATACCGCAGAATCCATACATGCCCATTCCAGCAGCGGCCTTCAACCAGTTCATGAATCCTTACAGCCTGCCATACAATTTCAACCAGCAGGGCTACGGAAACGGGAGCTACTCGCCCACCATGCACAAGGCGTACAACGCCAATTCGAACGGGTACAGTAATAGCAACAACGCCGGCTTCAAGAGCTATCACAAGGGAGGAAGGAGAGAGAGAGGCGACACAGTCAACAGCAACAATAACTCGGCCAATTCTCGACCCAACCAGAGCAGTGGCACTAGTACTAGCACCAGTGAGTCGAGCTCCACAAAGCAAGAAAATGCTCCAGAAACTCCTGTCAGCACCCCTGCTTCCACTACTCCTCCAGCTTCCAGTACCGGTACGTCCGTTCCCACATCAGCATCATCGTCATCAGCCACTACGCCGTTCCCCGAGGAGAAGAGCGAAGAGCTCACCAAGAAAGAAGAGAGTGTGACCCTCTCTGAGGCCGAAGAGCCCTTAAAAACTATAGAAACTCCAGGAAAGAACGAGCTGGAGGACAAACTGGACACCACCAGTGTCGCCAGCGTTCAAACGAGCCCAGGAGTTGATGCCTGGGACGCTATTCTCCAATCCCTTCCTATCGAGAATGCTTCCAACCAGCACCTAGCATTCCCAATCTACTTTAATACCACACCTGTAGAGTTTGCGGCTGATTTCAGAGCTAATTACGAGGAGAGAAAGGAGAACCAGAGGAGGAAGGAAGAAGATTTGAAGGAAGTCAAGGAGCCAGTAACTATTAAAGATAGCAAGGGAGACGTGATAGAATATAAGAGAGAAGAGAAGAAGCAACATCAGCTGCAACTGTCTGGGGGTAACTGGGCTGATATGTTGCAGAAAAAAGCAGCAGCAGCAGCAGTGGTGGCTGCAAAGAAGTCAGAGAAGGCTACTCCTTCTTCTGCTGCTCAGTCTACGACTGCCTCAACTACACCAGCAAACAAGCCAAGTGCTTCAGAAATACCGACTGCCGAACCTGCTGCTTTCCCCTTGGGCATCACCTTGCTTAGAATTATGTTTGACTCGTCTTACTCTCCCTTTGCACACGATTCTCCTATCTTCAAGATAAAACCACGAGGTTTGACCAACACCGGTAACATTTGTTATATGAATGCTGTGTTACAAGTGTTACTCTACTGTGAACCCTTCAATAGGCTTTTCAAGATTATAGAGCAGAAGTCCATTGGATCGCTTTCTAACAAATCTACTACTCCATTGTTGGATACAACCATCAATTTCTTCACCGAATTTGCAGCAAAACAAACCCAAGGATCGAAGGCTTTGAGCCCAGAGAAGTTCTACTTTCAATTGATCAAGTTGCCAAAGTTCTCCCATCTTAAATGGGGCCAACAGGAAGACGCCGAGGAATTCTTGGGCTATTTCTTGGATGGTTTGCATGAAGAATTTGTACTGGCTTTGAAGTGCTTGCTGCCAGCCCAAATTGAAAATATTTCCAAGAGTGATACTACGTCCAACTTCAAGGTACATGTAAAGAATACCATGAAGATAATTAACAAGACAGCAGCTTCAGCAGCTGGTGGAGATGAAAAGAACGGAGATGAAGATTCGGACTCAGAATCATCTCAATGGAATGAAGTTGCTGGTGGAGGAAAGAAGGCAGTGGCAGCCAAGAGAACGGTGGAAATTGAACCGACTCCAGTAAGCTCTCTCTTCGTTGGCCAATTCAGGTCTGTATTGACCATTCCAAAGTCCAAGGAATCGCAACTGATAACTTTGGACCCATTCCAGTGTATTCAGTTGGATATCTCTGACTCCAGAATTAGCTCCATTGAAGATGCATTTAAGATCTTCAATGAACTGGAAGATATCCCCTACAAAACCTCTGCTTCATCGCAAGTAATTGCCAAGAAGCAAACTTTTATTGACGCTCTTCCAAATGTAATGATCATTCATTTGAAGAGGTTTCTGTATGCAGCTGGAAGGACTACTAGCGATGATTTTAACGACAATGTAAATAATAATTTTGATGAAATTGAAAATGAAAATAATGATGATGAAGATGAAAAGAATAATAATACTACTGGCAATTCCAATGAAGTTGGATCTGTTGGTAAGTTGAGAAAGAAGGTGAAATATACTCATACATTCACTATTCCTACTGAATGCATATCTCCTATAGTAAAGAAGCAGCAACCAAGTCTTTCGAAGAGCTATAGATTGATTGGAGTTGTTTACCACCATGGTAACAGCACTGATGCTGGTCATTACACTTGTGATGTTTTAAGAAGATCATCAGTTTTCGACGAAGAAGATGAATTGATTGGGAAGAAGTTTGATAACGAGTGGATTAGAATTGATGATACTCAGGTTCAAGAAGTTGATAAATTGGATGTCTTGAATGGTGAGGAGGGTAACAAGAATGCCTACATCTTGGTTTATCAAAAGATATGAATGGCTCCAGCTTGACAAGGGCAATGAGAGGAGCACTGTATATTACGAAAGGAATCTTCATTACTAGAATATCATTACAAAGAGATGGAGAAAGTTGTACATTTAAGTAAAAGTAGTAGTAGTAGTAATCTGAAGGATTATAAAAATACGCCAACGATAGAATATATTTACCACAAGTGGATGTAGTAGATCTAATGAAAGAAAGCAAACCTGTTATATTCTACTTAGATTCTTGTCTTGTCCTGTCCATTTTTACTCTTTCACTTACTCAAGTTATACTTTGAATCGGTTTTTCAATTTCCATTAAGGCACAAATATAGCCACCCCGGTAAGAGATAGCTGAGAAACAGATCGGCAAAAGCAACAAAGTGCTTCTAATATGAGTAGCAAAATTCAAGTTCCAAAATTTTACCAACGGTAGTTCTTTATTAAGGCTTAATTAGATATATACATGCGCCTTATGCTGACCTCGCTTTTCTTCATCTTATTGTGTTTGACTATGAGCATCTTAAGTAATAATTTTACACTTACACCTCGCTAGCAAAGTCTAGTATTCCCTTGTACGCCTCGTCTTGGGTAATTCTTCTCACATTTGAAATCATCTTTACTATAGCACTCTGGAAAGCCTTCCTCTCATTTTCATCCTTGAAGGAGCCAACCTCGTGAAAAACAGAGAGGAAGTTTCCCAGCTGTTGTGCCCATTTCTCTGAAAGAAAATGAGTTTGTAGCTTCACACTGCCATGGAGCGAAAGGTACACAATTAATCTAACCCACTTGGTTAATCCTTGAGTGGAGTCTGAGTTCACGTAGAGTATTTGAGTCCTTTCCCAATATTCCCAGAACATTGAGGAAAGGTTCGAATTTCCTAGTGTGTATAAGACCAATTCGTCAAATTCCCTGGTAGTAGGTATTTGGTTCAACTCCAAGAGGTCGAGTATGCCTCTTGCTCTGTAGACAGAAATTGAGTGATTCGTTTCCCCTTCTGTATCGATGTCCGCTCTATGTCCTTGCATGACTTTGTCCACAACGTTTGGACCAATAAAGTTATTCTTATCTATAATCACAAATCCCCAGAGGAGCACTAAGAATTCCGGTGACTTTGTTATGGAACTTGGTGTCAACTTTTCACCAGAGAAAATGAAAAGTTGGCGAAGGAAGTTGGAGAGGTAGTTTAATTGGATATCAGCTAACTGACGTTCATCTTCTTCCATATCTTCATGTCTAGGAAGTTGCTCTGGTGTGTCCAATATCAATTTCATCACATTTATAGAATCTTGTATCCGTTCAGCTTCTAAGTTAACATCCTTGTTGAGCGCAAAATATATATACTTCTCCCAAATCGTGGAAACAACTTGATCCAAGGAAACTAGTTCGGGGTAGTGTAAATGTACCTTCAGATACAATTCGAACTTAGACTGGAAGTCGTCTATAGATGTTAAAGAAGTGGAATCTAATTTAGTGAGGAGCGACTCAATATCGGGCTCCAGACTCTTCATGATCTCATTGTAGACCGACTGAACTTGGCCTAGGTTCTTGATTGTCTCGTTGTTTTCTGGCTTGCCTGGCTCCAGTGCTTCGGTATGGAAGTTCCTTCTAAAGGTCAGCTTGGTGTGATACTGTCTTCTAATTCCAATAAACAAATCATCTGAGCTAAGAGGCTCAGTTCGTTGGGAAACAGACGAACCCAGTTCATTCAGACCTTCTGTCCAGAGCAGTTCCAAGTCCAACTCGGTCCTACGTTCTACGGTCAAAATATGTATGTACACCCCCAGTCCTACGTCGCACATGATCCAGCTGTTGGCGCCCATGCCATAGTCGTTATCAGTGGCCATGGGGCCCTTTCTTGCTCTCCTGAGCATTCTTCTGTAGTTCGCATTTCTGCTGGAGTGAGATACAAACCCCTCCAACTTTGGAATGGTTTCCCCATCGCTTCTATGCTTTACAAACATTCTAAACTCATTTGCTGCCTTATAGATATGTTTATCGGACTTCCCACTGCAAATGATGTTATAGCTGGAATTTTTGTCAGTGTCATCATTGCCGTAAAGTTGTTGGTCTTTCTCGTCCACATGGAAAATCTGGATGTCGTCCAACCCATACTCTTTGGATAAAAGCGTCATGTACTCCAATACTTCGGGCGGAGCGCCCGCTGGAATTTCAGGAAGTGGAGCTGCCAAGGGAGTCGAGACTGGAGACGACGCATTATCACGAAGATACCAGGGCAAACTCTCGTCTTGGCTGGCTTCATTTACAGTCTGGTCGGCACTATCAGCTTTGGTACTGTATGTAGACTGTTGCACACGCAAAGCCGAAGTAACTGTTGAAGCACCACCAAACCTTCTCCAGGAACCTGCTCTGGTGGCCCTGCTTATGCTAGCTCTACTTGCTCCCGATGCAAACCTAAGCATATTGTCAAGCTTCCGAGTTGTATCGGTGTATATTCACTAGAGGAAAGAAGCCCTTCTGATTCATCGTCCATTTCGCTTTTCGTCGCTCTGGGCGCTGCAGCGCAATGCGCATGAAAATTTGGAGATGCTCATCTCGCCAAAAAAAGAGACATACCAGTTTCCTCTTGAAAGAAGGGACCCCTCTGTAGCATCGACTAGTGAAGTAGTTTTAACATTTATAAATCGATCTTGGATTAATCAGCAATTTAACTTGTAGTACATTTAAAAAACCGAAGGCGTTTCCTAAGAAATTTCTCAGTTACCATGGCCAAGCTCGTTCACAATATCCAAAAGAAGCAGCACAGAGAGCGTTCGCAAACTTCAGAGAGAGCCAGATATGGGCTCTTGGAAAAGAAGAAAGATTACAAGCTTCGTGCCGCCGATTACCACAAGAAGCAGGCGGCCATCAAGGCGCTCAAATCGGTGGCTGCTACCCACAACCCCGATGAGTACTACCATGCGATGACATCGAGGAAGACCGATGACCGAGGTATCTTGGTTTCTGATAGAGGCAACGAATCTCTCTCAGTGCAGCAAGTAAAACTCTTAAAAACACAAGATGTAAACTACGTAAGAACAGCTAGGCTCAATGAGCAGCTGAAGATAGAGAAGCAGAAGCAACTGCTTCAGTTTGAAGGGAAGGGGAAGCATACAGTTTTCGTAGATTCGTTTGAGGAGCAGGCCAACTTCAAGCCTGAAACTTTCTTCCAAACTGATAAACTGTTACTTTCCAAAAGAGAAAACAGGTTAAAGATAGACCAGTTGGAACAAAATAACCAGAATTCGGCAATTGTACGAAGAATAGATGAGGATGATCAAGACTTTAACAACACTAAGAAGTTGAAGCAGTATAAGATGTTGAAGCGCAGATTGGATAGAGAAAAGGAATTAAAACAAGTGGAGAGTAGAATGGACCAGACTAGAGAGTTGATGAAAAAGGGCAGTAAAAAGAAGCTGGTTGACGGCGAGGGTAAGGTCCAATTCAAGTGGAAGAACCAGAGAAAGAGGTGAAGAGCACTTATTGCTACAAAATTAACGCAGTTGCTATAGTATACTTGCTCATATTTCAAAGTCTAGGACTGTGCGGTGTATAGTAATAAATACTCATAAAGGAAGGGAATAGTTTAGGAGAGTGTAGCAGGGATGGCGGGCCGGTCTTTTATGGCGGGAAAATGTGAAGGAGCCACCTACCAAAGCGACTTCTATCTTACTCGATTAGTATTCACAAGTGGGTTATGATTTTCCATCTAGTGTGATCTGTAGGGTGATATTTAAATGCTATTTAGATTACTTGTTGGCTAGTTATTACTTTTTGGTGAACCTTAGCTGTTCTTTTAGCTTCGAGATCGTTTATCAAATACGCTCAGTTTTGCTCAACAGGGTGGTAGGAAGTAATCTCTGCTCTACAGAAGTGTCTATCGTAATCCTGTCTTTTCCAATTCTCTACCTCTTTCCAGTTTTCTACTCGTTGTTCAAACTACGGTTGAGATAGTCAACGAACAATGGAGTGATCCTGGCTTCGTCCACATTTCTCATTCTGTTCAACGATACGTAAGTTCTTCTGATTCTTTGTAGTTGAGCAATAGACACTGTAGACAGCGGCATTTGGACATAGAGCAAATCGTCTCTACTTTTACTTTTCAGGTCCGATACAAGCACTTGACCTCCAATAGGGGTAAGTTGCTGGTGCTGTAAGATCTTTTGGATCACTTGCTGGGTTTGGTTATCAAGTTCCTGTAAGAAGTTGTTACCCGAAGTAGTTTTTACTATAGTTGCGGCATTAGGAGGTGGAGCTTTCTTAAGAACCAAAGCTTCCCAAACGGCGTCTATGGATAACAGATCCTCAGAGTGATCTGCTACTACACTGAAGAGAGGTGAATCCCAACGGTTCAGCTCGTTGGGCTCTTCATACCTCATAGCCAACTGTCCAATAATCTTTTCTCCCCACTGCTCCTCTGGTGATCTGGCAGCGTCCCACTCCAAACACTTGGAAACTGGGTTCAATACATGCACTACACAGTTGGGTGTTACCACCCCCTTGGCCTCGCAAAAGAGCTGGTATCTGAAGCCCTTGATGTATGCCAAGGTGTCCAAGATTACGAAGTTGGTTCGAGAAATATCCCTCTTGACCGCGGCCATTTGTGATCCTCTGGCATGCTTTTCCAATCCTGAGTCAAGATAGGTATCATGAGGTATTCCTAAAGTGGTGTCCGAGTGGTAAATGACTGAGTAGTTGTGGCCTGGCTCGCCGGTTCCCTTCAAACCATCGATCTTGGTTTGCAACTCCTGCTGAAGCTTTTTAGCTACCGTGGTTTTTCCTGACGAGGGGTGTCCCGTGAATACGATAAGAGGCATCTAGATATATATAAACCGAGGATGTTTTTTCTGCTAACCAGTTCTGCTTAGAGGTCTTCTCTCGAAGTGGTCCGTAGGTGAAAAATTTCAGCTCATCGCAGCTCATCGCGAACATCACCAATTTCGAGATGCATCCACCAAGGCTTCTTCTGGTGGTATCTATCGTAAGTTCTTAGTACAGCAGGTAAAGTAAGTTCTTGGTATAGCTGTAGATCCTGTAGTGCCGACATTTGCAAGTTTTTGGTTCTAGTAGGCCCGATTCGATATATTGAACATTCTAGTGACTGCAGGTATTTTGTGGGGTAAGAAGTGATACCTAGTCTCCAGGCGCCATGGCATTTGTTCCACGTAGAACGTTCCCAAACTATAATTTGCCTCTTGCAAATTTTAAAGGGCACCACCAGAAGGCCCTTACAAAGTTCGGCCACTTGGCACCTCAGATCGATCTTGTTCTCGAAGTCCGTGATTGCCGAGCGCCAGTTTCAACGACCAATGTCATCTTCGACAAGGTGCTAGCTCATAAACCCAAAATCATCTTATATCTGAAGAAAGATCTCTCCATTTTGAAAAAAGATCTCTTAAATAGGTGGCACATCCAAGAGAATGAACGATACATGTTCGTCGATGCAAGAAGTAAGAAAGATGCTAGCAAAGTTATAGATCTAGTTGCCAAGCAGTACCGTAGTATGAATCCTCCTCCTCCATTGGGCCTCAGGCTAATGGTCATAGGAATGCCAAACGTAGGAAAGTCAACTTTAGTGAACAGCTTGAGAGATGTGGGCTATACGTCTCAACTCTCTGGCAGCAGAGTGTCGCTGAAGCGGAGTAAAGTTGCGAAGACCGGTGGCCAGCCCGGTGTAACCAGAGCTACAAGTGAAATTATCCGTATAAGCGAGTCTCCCAATCTACTAATGCATGACACTCCTGGGGTATTTCTCCCTTCGGTTAAAGACTCTGAGACTATGTTGGCGCTTTCCCTCGTAGGGTGCGTCCACTCCTCGTTTATAGATCCGGTAGTCCAGGCCGATTACTTGCTCTTCTTATTGAATCTACAGGACCCTACCGGTAAAAAGTATCTGGAGTACTTACCGCACCCTACCAACTCTATCATGGAATTGCTACACGGGGTTGCCAAAAAGCGTGGAGTCCTTAAAATGGAGAAGCCTCTTTATTGGTCTGTTGGAGAGCCATTGGAGGAAACCTTTGATGAATTAGGCATGGCTAATCACTGGGTTAATTTGTGGAAACAGGGAAAGCTGCCAAAGTACAGAGGGTTGTTTGACTTGAGCACAATTGTGGAAACAAACGGAGAAGCTCTCGGTGAACTCTTCCAGAGAGAAAAGGAAAGAGTAGGAACAATGAATATTAGTGATAAGATAACTGATAGATTAGGATCCGACGGATCTGGGAAGGAAAAACATAGGAAGCGAACTGCAAAAGACAGAGAGTACGACCTTAAGAATAGACTATTCAAAATCTGAGTTTGCCAAACATTCTATGGAAAGTGTACTAAAGCAAACTACAAGATAACTAAGTGAAAAACAAGACATGTATATATGAACCTGTATTTAGCTAATCAATAGGTCTTCATAAGACCCTCAACTAAGTTTATTATTACGCAGAATCTAGTAATTATGGCAATTTTCTTGCAATATATTCCCACAACTAGCTGTTCAAAAGATCGTCCAAGTCCGGCATTGCATCGTACTCTCCCTCATTAGCTCCAAAAGTACCCTGTGGATTCTTACTGAATAAAGAATGAACATTTGTGCCATCTCCCTTTCTGCGTTTATTGGCACGCTGATCTGCCTCCTCCTTAGTAATATACTGAACATCTATCTCTTTTATGAGCTCTCTGGCAATTGGATTCGAGGCTGCGTTCATCTTGGTTAGCCAATCTGCTTCCTTGCTTGCGTTCAACCGCATCACATTGGATAAATTGAACAAATTGGTCTCGTTATTAGATACTAGATACTTCTGTACAAATTCAGGATCATTTAAAGCGTCATTTATGTCCTCTTCCAGCAAAGTTGCAACCATCATGCGGCGAAGGTTAATGTTAAATTTATGAATTGCCGGTGAGAATGACAAAAGCCTGGAGTTGGTACTGGTTGACACCTTCTCCACTGGTGTGGGTAACTGAGAAACGGACTTCGCTGAAGAAATTGTCTTTGGTATGGAGACAGAGGTATCAAATGAATCCGTATAGTTCTTGTTATCCATGTCTAGGTCCTTCGACAAGATAAACGACTCCATAAGCTGATTGGCTTTCTCCGAAGGATATGTCATAGCGTTGTCGTCTTCTTCTGTTGCATCCTCTCCCGCCTCTTGATTCTTTTCTTTCTTCTCCTTAGGCACCAAAAAGGGAAATCTTCCGATTTTTTCATCCTCTTTGAAAGGTATCCTTACCATGGAACAGGTGTAAGTAAACTCGCCCTCATTGGTCTCTACAGTGAATGGCATTAAGACACACATCTTCACTTCACCATTAGTTTTCTGGACGTACCTCACGACAGCATAGCACTCCAATTCTATCATCGCCAAACAGAAGGAATTAAAGCCAACCAAGCTACGCGTCAGAGCATTGGCATCAGGCACTACATAGAATGCCTCCTCAGTCAAATATGCATACAGAAATGACGTTTTCTTGAGGAATCCGAGTATATCTATTCCTTCAATCGACCTCAACGTGGTTGCTTCTTCGAGACCCAGGTCCAAGGGTATCAAATCGTAATTGGAGTACTTGAAAGCCTTGGTTCTATGATACTCCTCAATATTTTCAGTTTCAACTTCAGGGTCTGCTTCCGATTTGACTTTACTGGCTGAGTGTCTAGTTCCAAGCTCCTTTTCTGCTTCATCCTTCTCTTTTTTGTTTTCAATGTAGTACTCTCTTAATTGTGCAATCTTGGATGCCAGTTTGGTCTTATTGTCCACTACGAAAGTGTTCCCACTCGGTAACAGTTCAGTTTTTGTTGCAGGGAAGCAGCTCACGTCCAAACATAGACTGAAGGTATCCAAATTCGGGTCATAGGACTCGTCTGGGTCTTCTTTTTTGACGTCAATCTTAAAAGTATCCTCCGGGTTTTGCTTGAGCAATTTCTGGTAGTCAATTCCCAACCGAAGTTGTCCCTTAAATGCCTTCATCGGTCTTACTTTCTTAAGCGGTGGATTGTACAAGACAGACTCTAGAGCCTCGTGCCCCGTAATTAATTTCCCACTATGGCAATTGGAACATATTTCTTGCCACTTCGAAACGTTTCTACTTTTGGTACTACTAAACAGTTGTGTGTTCTCAAAGTCGATACCTATCACCAACAAATTGATCGAGAGCTTCTCCATGGCAGACAAAGTTGGACCAGCCAATTGAGAATCAAAAGAATTGATATCAGACTCGCCATTAGTAATCACTACGATATTCCGGGTATATTTAAGCTTCAGGGTATCCTTTAGCAACAGCACTGCCAAAACTAGTCCTTCGAAAAGGTCCCCCAAGTTATTCTCATCATAGTCGGAGTTAAGCTTCGGGTTTGGTTTAAGCTTGTTGTGAATTTTCTTCAATTCGGTATAACTGACGGGTGCAATACTCTTGGAGACAATTTCAATGTTTTGAAACGAGTCTTCGCTGGCATATGGGTTGTCTGTTTCAGTCGAGTGCACGGCAATTACACTTATATAATCAGTCTTCCTTCCTCTGATGGTCTTTGCTGACACAACGTCATACAAGTAATTTAAGCCTAAATCCAAATCCGAATTTTCTCTAGATGCAGGACTGGACGAAGCTCCCATAGAGGAGGATATATCCACTACAAAAGTGGTGATTTCCTTATCAGCCATGCCGCCCTGGGAAGATTACATTGACCACACTACCTCTCTAGCACTGAGCCTTATGTGTATGTCGCGCTAGCAAAGTCACGTTTCTTTTTTTTACTGTACTGGATCAAAGAAAAAAAGAAACCAACCTTGGTTTCAAGTCTATGGCACCTGCATACACGTGCATGAATAATATGCAAGTGCCCTGCCATGGATCTGGTATCTCCTCTGCTCAATAGGTCTTGCTTTTTCACGAAATTTTCTAGAAGAAGCATATACGATTTTCAGCCACCATTATTGAAGTCGGCGTTAGTGAACAAACTGGATATTTTAATATCCATGTTAAACTCGTAGAGATTTTTTTATTCCTGTACTTTAGTCATGTATGATTTACTTATCAAGCATCTTGGACAAAGCAGGTGTTCCTCAGCGTAGCTTAATCAGTAAGGTGGCTTTCCTTTTTTTTTTTCTTGCCTTGCTTTTTAATTTTTATTTTTCTTTACCATGTATCAGCACGAGATCAGGAACAATCTTTTCGTAAAATAAAGCCAGATAAATAATAATTGTCCAGTTCGAGATACATAAAGAAATCTAGTAAAAATTGACCAGACAACGTCAAAGTGAAATTGAAAGGACGTTTTCTTTCCCTAAAGAGGTATTTCCGATAAAAGAATCATAGGAAGCTTTATTTCCTGCTCTTTCTGCTCTGTCTCTTAGATACTTTTTTATGTTGTCTTGCCATGAAGAAATGACCTCCGAGGGTGCATGAAAGAGGGGAGGAAAAAAAAAAGGTACAGGAAAAAAAGCTACAAGCTAGATGCATAGTGCCGCCTGTTCGTAAGGATCTGAAAATCTCAGCCAGACATTCCTCGATTATACCTTGTTTCAACTGATCAAATTGGTCGAGACAAATATTAACCAATGGATAGAAAGTACAAGGGAGCCTGACCAGTAAATGTAGGACGAATAAAAATAGTCGTGATGTGCGTTCGGATCGCACGCATAAATATTCTTGACTAAATATGCTATTACTGAAAGTTTACGAGGTTGACACCGAGTGACAAAAAAAAAAATCCTATTTTGTCTTTTTCCAAAGTAAACACTTGTAAGGGACAAAACGGAATAAACAAAACGGTTAAGCAAATTACCTTAAACCTTGCGAATTAAGGTTATATTTTGAATTAACTTTACACCCCTTTAGATCGAAGGGAACTAGGAACGCCGGATCAAACTAACAACGAACCTTCCTTTACATTTCCCATCGATACAAATTATCTTTTTTTTTTTTTTTTGCGATTATTATTATAAAATTTAAGGTTTGACTGGACAGAAAATAAAATAAAATAAAGTTCAAAGAGGAAATACTAACGAAAACGAAAAGATAAAAGCATACCAATTTTCATAAACCTTAATTTACTATATATATATAAAACGTGAAGCAATCTTGTCCAACATAATATTGTAAAGGGAATAGAAGGAGATGTCACAATATAGCTTTTTCTATGGTGAAGATGAAAATACATACCGCAAAAATGGGCCAAAGCATAAAGAATACAACTATGGACATGATCCAAGCTTAGGGCTGCATCACCAAAATCATGCACAGTACCCACTGCAGCTGCTGACACTGTTGCAGGCCCCACAAAACTATGTCGCACCCATACCACAACTGTCATCTGCAATGATAATGCAGCACCCGCAGCACAATGTGCCTCAACTGATAGAAGCCCATGCACAACAACATCAAGCGTTTTCAGTACCACAAGTGATGCCACAACCCAAACAGTACTCCTATATAAAAAGCCATTTACCTCCCCCAGCTCCTCCGTTTGTTCCGCTGCAACAGTATGGTCAATGGCAGCAACAATTCCAACCACCAATGTCAAACTATGGAACAAGCGGGAACATCTCATATATGCACCAGTCGTATGTACAAAACTCGCAGAGTCAAAGCCCTCCAGTTAATGCAGCCCAGACTTCGGTCGTATACCACAACCAGTCACGAATGCAGCAGGGACATCAGATAACCTCTGGAAACCCGTATCCCAATCATGTTTATAGATTTCAGCAACAACAACAGCAACCGCAGCAGCAACAACAGCCTACCTTTGGATACCTGTCTTCGTCAATGAACTCTATGGCTACGGCCAGTTCCAGCAGTTTCTCTCGTCCCTCCTATAGCGTGAGCAGCAGCTTCAGCAGTATTAAGTCGGAGTCTGATTCGGCTACTCAATCATACTTCAAACCAACTAGAACTAAAAGGAATTCTAGGCCAAGAATTAACAAAATACTTGATATTACTTCGAAGTCATCTTCGAGCTCAAATGCTCACACGCCTCCTTCTAAAACTGCATTGACTGATAGTAAAAGCATTGATCTTTCTTCTACTATCCTTTGGGGAGCTGTTGGTGAAGTTTCTGTAAATGAAATAAGGATTATATTTGCTGATGCGATGAACATCAAATTACCTGCTTCTGGAGGGGACCCCACCAGATTGAAGTTATCCAACTCTTTAGAATGTAGGCTTTTCGATATCTTCATTAACAAGTCCTCAAAGACAATTGACAACTTCCTTGGTCAGAATATATTTCAACAAGTCATTTCGGAACTTGCTCTCTACGACGAAACGGAAATGATGGTCAATCTGATACTATGCTTGTGCGGAAGTTGCTTACTTTCTGGAGATCCGGATTCTATAAACAAAAGTATTCCCACTGATCATTACCAGCGGGCGTTGCTGTCTATTAGGCATCATTTGAGTGTTTCGTCTGCCCAAGAATCTTCCGAATTGAATGGAAAGGTCGATCCGGACACAGTGAAAGAAAGAGAAGAGATTATTAACAGGTGTCTCATCGCTACTATTGTGCTTTGTTTATACGACTTTACAAACGATAAAACTGAGAGCACACATAAGAGAGGGGCTTCATCCATTTTAACGACAATATTAACGAGGCATAATAAATTCGGAAAATATGAAGAATCAGAATCGAATATTTCCAGTGGGAAGGGCTCTTCTAGTTCAAATAGTTTGCTTTCCACATCATATTTCCATTCAACTTGCTTCTGGTCAATCTTTTACTTGGATGTTTTGCTTTCAATTAAGCTTGATAACCCCAACATGTTTTCATTCTCAGAGTACTGGAAGCAGCTTGATACGACTTATTTTGAAAGTTTTGACAAAATCCCTTATAAAAATATGGGTCCAGTTCACGATATTTTCAATAGAGATACAGCAAATTGGTGGTTGCAGAGAGCGTTCATAGACTTTTCTATGGTTAACGACTTCAAAAACCTGCGGGAAGCATTAGATAGTGATTCAAATCTTGATGTGAATTTAATCAATCAGTGGCATAAACTCAAGAAGAATGTTAACGACTTTGAATCCAATTTGCCTTTGAACTTGAAGCCCACTATATACCAGCCATGTTCACCATCGAGAATATTCCCTGTGGTTTACTTTAAGGATGAAAAGACGGCAATGACTACTATTGTTTACAAGATGTCGAGGATTTTGTTATACGAGGCATTGGTTGTGAAATCTGCCAAGAGTGAGGCTATGAAGCTGGAGTTGACTAAATTCTCCTCTGGATATATACAAAAATTGATTAAGGATACTTGTGGTATAATCAAAACTTATGACAATAACTTCACTATATGGCCAATTAATAGGAACATGGCTAACAACATTAGAAACTACTTGATTGCAGAGCCAGAATGTGTCAAGCAATTTGACATCATTTTGGAGAGGGTTACAGGAGCAAGGAAATATCAATGATTTATCTTAGAAGCAAACTAAAGACACATTATGTACAAATTTGGAATAAAGCTGCAGCATAACCTAAGGTTAACTAACAAACACAGAAAACACCTAGCGAAAACAGACTTTGAAGGCTGCAGCAATGCTAGGCTACATACGAATAAATGAAAGTAAATTCTAGAGAAAAGAAAAAAGAAAAAAAAAAAAAAAGAGAAGAAATAATACAAGAACACACCTTAAGCACTTCTCGAATCGATAGTAGCATATGGGCAACTTTAGGTGTAATGTAGATAGTTGCGTTGATGTAGAATTCTAGCCGCTTCGATTTTGCAACCCAAATCGGTAAGCTGCTCAGTATCCCTGAGTCGATGATGCAGCGACATGCATGTACACGTACCTCACATTAATTTCCAGAATCTCTGTATGCACAACAACCTAAACGAACAATGCACCACATTTGATATATAACACCATCTGGTGTGGGATAAATTATGGACACATCTGCGTCATTGCTCTCTCGCAAAAATCTGGGGGTAAAACACGGAACCACACTCTTCAATTTCCAGTTTATTTATAAACTAATAATTACTCCCCCTGCGCGAGGTGCATTTAGTACATACTGGAACCTGTACGTTTGAACCTTAATTTCAATCTTCTCTGCTGTATGACATACATCATTTAAACTTTTGTCGTAATTTATGAGGTTCCATATAAAAGAATTGAGAGAGAAAGGGAAAAACCCTTTATTTTGTCAGGGTGTCACTCCCACCGAATTTGACAAAATATTCAACTTGCTAAAAAATAACTATGACAAAAATTTAAAGGAATCCGAAATCTTAGACATTTTAGCAACCTTGGCCAACATAGTGTTGATCAACCGGAGCCTTCACTATGAGCACTTCACTCCGAACTGTTCCAAAGACTTGCTTGCTATATTAGCAAAATTGATTGATGAAGGAATAATTAGCAAACAGTCCGTACAGCCAGAGAAAAGACACTTCAACTTCGTAGCTGTGTACCGCTTGGTATTTTTAATATTGTATGACAATAAGGGAATCGACGAAGAGAATGCTGAGGTGTTGGGGCAACAGTTACAGAAAGCATTTAAGATGTACTGTGATAACTTCGGAACATTCGCTAGTGATGCCAATTACCAGCTCAGCTTCAACGAGCTTCTTAAGTCCTTGTACACTCTCTACCACCAGCATAAAGGGATAAAGAGAACTGTGTGCAACTCGGAATGCATTAGGATTGCGAATAGGCTATTGGAGCTTAGGAGGCTGCAAAATGCCGACCAGGGCCCTAAGTTTAGGTTCACAGACCTTGAAATGATGCTAATGAAGAGTATGCTAAACTTGAACTTGATAGTTCTCGACGTAGACAAGACCACTGCTGGCCAAGAGAGGAACGAGCCGGTCCACTACACACCATTTGAGGAAGAAGAAGCAGAAGAGGCTAAACTTTGCTATACAAATGCCGTAGATCTCTTGCTATTTGAGTTGGAGCTGTATGATCTTCAAAACGAGAACAAACATGCCAGCAAGGAAAGCAAAACTGCCTTCGTATTGGCCGACATCTTGGCGGTGTTAGCTATATTTCGTACTGACTATAGGAATATCTTAGGCACCATTGAGAAGTGTGGAACCGATGTTAGCAAACAGGCTTTCAAGAAGTCTTTGTTGGATCTAAAGCAACGATTCCGGTACTATTTCATTCCTAGTGATGACTATAGCGAGTTATACAACCAGTTGTTTCAATTGACTCTCCTTTCACATCCCTCTGTTAACTTGGTGCCATCTGAAATCACTCATGCAGCACACATTCGGTCTTTGATATTCGATTTGTATTTTGAGATATGTGAGTCGATTGAGCCAGACTCTGAAGAGAGTAGCAATAGTGAAGGTGGTCTGCTTGAATTATTCTTGCTGTTATTTGGCTATAGCTATTCAATATCATATTTCCTCAGATCTGATACGGTGTTTCCTAGCGAAGAGATGAAGCAAAAGTACATGAACCCAACTAGTAAATACCTCAAGAAACCACCCTCATCGTTGGACAACAGTTCGGACAGACAGCCGCTGGAAATAATAGATACTTTATTCAATAGAGAATTTAGAAACTTGTCAATGAAAGACAAGCAGGCACCTGAGAAGATTGATGAACCGATGACTTCAGAAGAAAAGGAGAGGGAGGCAGAAAAGTTGTTTACTTTACTAAGCAGAGTGGAGAAGAACCCGGTATTCGAGGGGTTTGTTAACCCTGTAAGAGAGTGGCAGCAGTCGGGGAAGTTTGAGGACCTCCAGTGAATAACCTCAGAAGTAAGCGCAACATCAATCTATTCCAATCTATAAAGATTATAAACGAACAAAACATAGGTCCAAGTCCTACAAGACTTATAAAGATTGCAGCCTTAATAGGAGTTTATAGCTTGGTTCATAGCCAGACTTAACATTACTCAGTAAACGATTTTCAAATAGAAAGCGTAGATTCCGTTATCATTATTGTTCTCTACAGTTCACAGAATTGAATTTTGTATAATGCTACTTAAAAGAATGGATCCGACAATCATCTTGAAAACAAAAATGTGAAGGAAAGAGACAGACAGTAAGTCAAGAATTAAACACGAACTGAATTACCGGGAAAGCTCAACACAAACCAACGGCACATTTTTTTTAAAACTGGGGAAGAACTGGTACAACTAATTCTTAACCTTTTCTTTCAACTGGAAAACCAAAGCAGTTCTAGTTGGAATATATACCAAGATAGAGTTCTTTCTGTCGTTCCAAGGTTCAGGATTGGTCCAAAATTCAAATGGCTTACCAGTCTTTTCATCGATTTCTTGCAATCTTCCATGGCCACCATATTTTTCATCATCCGAGTTTAAAACGATATTATAGACACCAGCAGTTTCGATTCCTAATTTATAATCAGGGTATGACTTTGTAGGGTGGAAATTGAATACAAATAATAATCCGTTTCTTTCAAAAACAACAACTCTATCCAGTTCATGCTTAAGAGAAACATAAGCTTGGGGAGCTGACAACACGCCATATTTGGTATCCAATCTTTGCATGGAACAATCAAATTCAAACAAGAATTTATAACGAAGTAAATCGTCTTCAATAAGATTAAACTGTCTTCTAGCATACTGGTACAGTTCGCCATTTCCAACTCTTGGGAAATCTAACCATTCGGGATGGCCGAATTCATTACCTTCAAAATTGAGATAACCTTCTCCACCAAGAGCAAATGTAATCAATCTGATTAATTTATGGAGAGAAAGACCCCTGTCAATAATAGGGGTAAGTTCCGTCAAAATGGACATGTGTGTATACATCTCTTTATCCATAAGCCAAAAAGCCAAAGTTTTGTCTCCAACAAGCGCTTGATCATGGGACTCGCAATAAGCTATGCAATTTTCACCATGTCTACGGTTTGTTAAGGTATGGACAATATTACCGAAGTCCCATTCTTCATCTTGTTTATGCTTTAAAAGTTTAATCCACATATCTGGGATGGCCATCGACAATCTGTAGTCGTAACCTACACCACCTTCCGATGTAGGAAGACAAAGGGTGGGCATACCACTAACATCTTCAGCAATCAGGATAAATTTGAATTTTTCCTGTTTACCAACTTCCTCAACTAACTTGTGAGCCAAAATCATGTAGGCGATTGCATCGTTGTCTACGTAATCGTCCGAGAAATACTCATTATAATTACCACTGAATCCAAAACTCAAACCATGGTGCTTATAGAGCATAGAAGTAACACCATCAAATCTGAACCCGTCAAATTTATAAACATCAAGGTAAAATTTCAAGTTGGACAATAAGAATCTTAAAGTTTCAAAATTGGAGTAATTGAATAATCTTGAGTCCCACAAGTCGTGGTTACCCTTTCCTCCACCGTGGAATAAGTAATGATCAGTTCCGTTAAACATGTTCAAACCATCTTCTACATTTTTCAGTGCATGTGAGTGCACCACGTCAAGCAAAACTCGAATTCCGAGTCCATGCGCAGTGTCTATAAGTTCCTTTAAATCTTCAGGAGTTCCAAATCTTGACGAGATAGCGAAAAAGTTGGTCACTTGGTATCCAAAACTGGCATAGTATGCATGCTCCATAATGGCCATGAGCTGGATGGTGTTATAACCTAACCTATGGATTACTGGAAGGATCTTGGTCGTGAAGTTCTTGTAGGAGCCAATCTTTTGCTCTGGTGTCGAAATACCAACGTGGGCTTCGTAGATTTTGATTCCATCGGTTAACAAGGGTCTCTTATTCTTGAACTGATAGGTGTTTTCTGGAGAGGGGTTCCAAAATCTGCCCTCATAGATGTGACTTTCAACCTTTCCCTCGCTGTTAGCTTCTGGTTGAGTGGCTCTGGTGAGCCATGGGGACAATCTAAACACTCTTTCGCCGCTATTCAAGACAATCAGCAACTTAATCTTCAGGTCATGAGGGACGGCAAACGAGCCGTCTGGGTTTTTCGCGATTTTCAAGTGCCATAACCCGAAGTCATTTTTTGGCTCCAATTTATGCGCATTTACGTCCCAGTTGTTGAAATCACCGACTAACGAGACTTCACGGACGTCGGGTACATACTCAGTCACCTCTATGCTGTGGTCATCCCAATTGGCATGGATCCCGTACGTTTTGTATGAGGAGGCAAAGTCGGAAAGAGATCCGTGCGACGCTGCGAGAATTGAATTGATTAACAGCTGCGCATGCTTTTGGCGGTGAAGCAAAGCTCCCTGGAATGGTTCTAACCAAGGATCAAGGTCCAAGGCACCCTTAATGGAAGGTTCAGACATGTTTGTGGCAACTAGTGTTTCTACTTTCTTGTTTAGGTTGGCACTAAATACGGCAATTCTGGGTCAATTGGTGTACAGAGTGATCAGGAGGTTTTTTTTGCAAATTTATGGGTAAAAAGGTGGTTGTTGGATCTTTTTTAAATTATAAAAATGCTAGCAGCTTTTTGTGGGGGGAGGGGGTGGGTGGAGGAATATTCAATTTTTGGGAGTGGTTGGTATTTTGGGGAGGGTGGGGAGTCGTACGTTGCGCACGGTGCGCGCAGTGCGGTGCAGTGGAAATAAAGTTTCTCTTGCAGGACGCAAGCTGATGGGCCCAGGTTCCCAACACCAGAAGCCGAGCAGCAACAGGAATTCGGTGGACTCTAATGTTGCTTTGATTTGGCTATGGTTGCGCAGCGTCAGGGACCAACATTACCTCTATTTAGAGTAGCACAAGCGCTAATCAACTGGCTGGTAGTACTGTTTGTTCTCTGTTTTCTTATCGCATCAATTTAGCGTCACCAGCCTGCATTAGGCGATTCTCGAGCATTTTGCTATTTTTCCGTACATGGAGGGGAATTTGTGGGGTGTTGCTGCCCGAGAGCGACGAAGCTAATAATGCGTTCTTCTTCGCTAGCCACTGGCGAGTGTGGGATGTGCCGGGACGCAGTGTGTATAGGGCAGCGACAACAACCTGTCGAGGTATGGGTGCGTTCTCGCTTTTTTCATCGTGTGATCAGGGTTTGGTCCGACGTAAGAATAGGACTTGTGCTGGTGGTTACCTTAAACTTATGCTGCACTGAACATTTTCTCCGAAGATCGAATTGCGCTATAACTAATGCACTCTTTTCTATTTCGACGTCACTAATTTATTTCCTTCTTTCGATCACACTTTTTCTAGTTCGTTGTTTCCTGCTATGCATCTCGTTACTTGTACATCCTTTTCTTTCTTTTCGTCTCTCTTTTGCTTGAATACATCGCTCGTGCTTTTTTTTTCACACTCGCTCTTCTGCTACTTGCCTAGTCATTGTCGCATGTTTTTCACGCATAGCAGTGCTTGATAGCTCTATGACTTTTACTTTTACTATCGTGGCTTGTTGAAAAATTTCCTACCTTTGTCGGTATTTTTCATGAATATAAACACTCCGTGTTTTTTGCAGCTCCCTAGCTCTTCAGCACCATACTACTGTACCTACACTCCATTTAACTTGTTCTTTATTCTACAATCTACTCTACTCTAACTTATCCATTCTTTTCAGCACTTTCGGCTATCTAAACCGCTGGCTCAATATCCTATCACTTCCTGCCTCATCATACTCCTGCTTACTCACCCACATTTGGTGGAACGTACCCAAAGACGCCAAAACACTCCCTCCAATCCACGTCTGGTTGAACCTCTCAGTAGAGTTCCCAGTAGCATGGAGACGGATCTTCAAACCGGGGTTCATGCTGGAAAGCTCCGTGTACAACCTCTCGGTCAACTGTGGAATCATCGACGTAGACCCGGTGATGATGATGTTGTGAGCCACTGAAGACCGCAAGTCGATATCTACAGATGTAAGCGTATGGGTGATCAATTGGGACAATCCGCGGCAAACGGTGCCCTTCTTTTTCAGATCAGACCCGTCCGATGGGGCCGGTGTGCTGGTAGCCAGCTCGGCCTTTCTTGCTCTCTTCAACGGCTTATATTCCTCGGCTGTCGTCTTAATTTCAAGCTCTCCGCTCTCCGGTGGGTACTTCTTTTGGAGCTCCTCGTCGTGGAACTTGTAGCTCTGTGGCTCAAACAAACTGTCAGCCACCTGGAACCTCTCGATAGCAAAATCAACCGTCTGGCCGTTCGGGAACTCGAACAGTCTCTTGTACGAGTCCTGTTTGTACAACTCCTTAACCGAGTTGTTGTGGTTGACGTTGTTGCTGACCAATTTCTTCTCGGGTACCTCTAACAATGTCTCCTTGAGCTCGTGGTACACCTTCTCGCGCTGGAAGTCGTCGTACGACTGGGTCACATTCACTGGGTAGCCGTTTGCACGTGGGTTTGCAGGATCCTTGAGCTGGAAGTTGGGTGCTTCAATCGGGTATTGAGTTGTGACTCGCTCCTGGACCTTGTAGAGCGGTACCACATCGAAACTGCCTGGGGTGGTGCCCAAGGATCCACCCTCGGCGCCATTCTTGATGAATTTCCGCTGTAAGAGGTCCTTGAACTGGTCATTGAGGTACTGTCCGGCGTAGTGAGTTCTCATCGAGTTCTTCAACATCGAAATCCCATCCACCACGGGCGTCACACTTACGGAGTCGTGGCCTATGTCCACCACAAGGCAGTTGGGACGGCCCTGTTGGAACGACACACATGTTGGCGCCTTGGCAAGGAAGAGGGCTGGGAAGTCAAAGTGCTCGTAGAACGTCTCTACAATCTGTTTTCTGTACTCAGTGGACGTCCACACGGGTTCTGTGATGAGGATTGGCTGCTCACGGAAGTCCAAATGCATAACATCCTCGAAATATTTGCTGTACTGGTCGACTGCAGCGTCCCAGTCGACGATTTCGGAGTCTTTGATGATAGACTTGATCTCGTAATTGTCTTGAGGCACGTTGATGGCATCTCCAAAGATCCTACCGGACTTACTGGCATATCTATTCTTGAGTGGAGCTTCTTCTTCGTCCTTTGATGGGTGCTGTTCGTTTTTGGATTTTACACTTTCTTTCGCTTTCGCGGTTTCCTTGGAGGACTTTTGCGCGTAGTACGACGGCGTGATAACCTTGGGGAAATCGTCACCGGCATACCCGATTCTCGTATGGAACGACCCGGGGTCGAGCACAATGGCATTTATCTCGTCTCCACCATAGACATTCGCAACGGCTGCGGCTGTGGACATCTTGCTGGAGGAGAGTAAAGAGAGGGAGCCGTTGGGCTGGTCGCTTTCGATTTTTCAGGCTTGTGTTGTTGTGTACTGCATATAATGTGGCGATGTTGTGTGCCGTCTGGCTTTGTCTGTGTGCAGTCTCTAGCGAAGGGCTAGTGCTGAGCCGTCCATGGCGTTGGCCAGTTGCTACAACCCCTGTAAGTAGACATGGATAGCATGCCTACTGGTCTATTGGTCTACTGGTATACCGGTCTACTGCTCTGTTCAGAATTATCATCTTCCTTACTATATTATCTAAATACATCATCTTCCTTTATACTTACTTACTCTTCTTACAATATTCTCGTCTCGGAGTCGATCAAGTCCAACAAGAACTCAACCTCTAATCTCTTTCTACCTTCTACGACCCAATCGTCAGCCAATTTTCTAGACCAGCCCTTCAAGCTTGCCACGTCTTCGACTGCGTTGTCCAATTCACCTCTGGCGAGCAGCTGTTGTACTCTACCGATCACACTTTCGATGTCCTTACCATCTGGCTTAGATCCCTTGGTGGATAAGAGCAACTTGGAGAACAAAATAGACGACAAATGGCCCAAAAGCCCGGCGTTAGGTGGTAATAAAGATGCAGACCTCAACTCAGGCAATAACTGTTCCCATCTGGAGAGAAGCTGAGACAGAGACAAAATTGAATGGGTGGACTCGTTGGCAGTCACTGTGGTAAGACTTGCTACGGAAATCTTCAACAACTCGTCATCAGTTGAATCTACAGCCTTGGCGAGATCTTCTACGAAAGGTGCTAAGAGCTGAGGTTCGGTTGGGTTGGTCTTAGAGCTAGCAGCAAAGACTGCAGCCTTTAATCTGCCCAAGGCACGCTCCACTTCGGTCTTTTGGTGGTTCTTCACTAACTGACCCTCCAAGTCTACTACAAACTTCTCTACAGAAGCCAATCTGGTGTTGATATTGGACAAGTTCTTCAATCTTCCTTCTCTTTCCTCGTCGATCTGGTCTTTGACGAGCTTTTCAAAGTTCTTGGTGGTTTCAATCCTCATGAGAGTAACGGCATTGACAGCAGCCTGGCTGATGGTTTCCTTGGCAGCCTCAATCTCTTGAACGAGCTGTTGGTTTAATTTCTTTTCCAACTGGGCCTTTTCGGTGTTGAATTGGTGCAAGAAGTTTTCTGTGAGTTCCAACTCCTTTTTGGTGTAGCTCGACAACACGTCGGTTTGGCTGATCTTCAACTGCGACGAGAGTTCATCGTTGAAGTTCTCAGAGAGTTTGTTCAACTTGACGGATAACCCGTTGATGTTGTCGTTGATAGACTTAATCAAAGCCGATGATGACAGCAGGAAGTGTACGGCGTCAATGGACTTAATGAGCTCGTTGAACGATTCAACCGTCTTCCTTACAGTCTCTTCGCTGGTGCCGTTGGACAACTTAAGGAGAGGCAAGTGGTCTACTGGCTTCTGGGCAAGTTCCACTGGCTTCTGGAGCTGCTGGCCTGGGGTTCCGGCCACCGGGGAGGTCACTACAGCGGCCTGTTCTGTCTCTTTCTTGGGGATGCTGAAGCTGGGTGATTCAAAAGTGGTCTTGTTGCTCAACTTGGTCTTCAACTCTTCCAAATCTTCCTTGGTGGGTAACTTCCACTCTGCGGAAGAGAAATATTGCTGCAACTCGTCCCACTTATTGCGGAGGTCGTCGACGGACCCGGTCTCGATGATGTCAATGAGCTCTTCGTGGTAGGGAAGATCGTTGTCAATGACAAAATCAAGCACTGTGTCGTTTTTGGTGGCTGCGTACAACGTTCCACCGTAAACAACGGAAACAAAGAGAACAGTCTTCAAGAGGAGGCCAGTGAGGGAGGTTCTTTTCTTTGGTGGGGGAGGCAAATCTCCACCTGGTGGTGGCAAATCGCCTGCTTTAGCGGCAGCAGCCAATACTGGTGCTGCTTGCGATGCGACTGCACTTGGTGCCGGTTTAGCTGGGCTTGTCTGGATAGTGGAGCCGCCCTTTTGCTCAATGGTGAAAAGACGGGCACTGTGAGAGACCAGGCGGGCTGAAAAACCAGCGGTTCTTCTGCATATCGAAACTAGAGCTCCACGAGAAGTTCCGGAAATCATTTTAGATGCGAATACGATCTCAATGGCTGTCGGTTGGTAGTAAACTGCCTGGTTGGTGTTGTCGGTAGTTTTGGTTGTAAATTTTCGGGTCCAATTGGAGGAGCGAATGTGTTTGTGTAATGTACTGCATGTAGTGGGTGTGGGAACAGTGTGCTGCAGTGGTGAAGGGTGGTACAGCTCATAAACGGAGGAGGAAGGGAATGAACGAGAGGAGAGGTGTGAGAGTTGTAGGAGGCTGGAAGTGATGTTGGAAGAAGATGGGAAAGCGGGACTACAATACAAAAGTGTTGGGTGTGTGTTGTTTATAATTGCTCTACATGCCATATACATTGAGGGTATTGTTGTGTCCTGTATATAACAGGTTGCAAGCTGTTGCATAGCACTGGGTCTTCTACTTGAGACAGTGCCGTCTATAGGGAAGCTGGTGTCTCCTCACTTCTACCAGTGTCGGTTGATCTACTCACTTTTAGACTATGCGCGGTTAATTGTTCTACTGTGGTATGGGGACGAGCGTTTGTGTGTCCTGCATGCAACGGTTACGGCCTTCTTATATAGCACCTCCTAGCAGGCACTAGTCCCATCAATGGAGGGGTTCAGGTAACTTCTATAGGTGTTCTTTTATCCGATACACAATCCTCTGTGTAAAAGAGCTGGCGATTTCTTGTTGGAAGATTTCTCTCCAGTTTGCATGCTGTCTAAAGTAAATCAAGAGCTCTGGAGCTTCTGGGCCGTTGTTGGATAAGTAGGATATCAGCTCTAAAAGTAAGTAGTTAATGATCCACTTGAAAGTAAGAAATCCTCTCCTATGTTATCTGTCACTGTTCATTTAGTACAAGTGCATTAATTCACACAAGTACCATCCTCTAAACCAATAACTCGTTGTTCTCTGAGTCATTGAAGAACTGGACTCTCGGGCGACTGATATGCTCCAGTTGCTCGTCCCCAACGTGACCATTTCCATTTCCAATATACACCGGCTTCTCCCATGCTTCGGTATCCTTTTCAAAATCCCAAACGTTCTTAGAAATGCTCAGCTCCTCGATCGACTTGTTCTCCCTGATCTTTTGTTCCAACTCTTTTATCTCTAATTCATCTTCAGCATCACTTGCATCAGAGTTTTGGATCGAAACTGATTCTCCCGGTAATGCAAATCTCTCAACTTTTTCGACTTTCCCATTGCGTATGACCAACTCAATAACTTTCTTACCTCTACCAGTCCGGTTCAGCTCTGCAGTTTCATTCTTTCTGACTTGTCTTTGTTGCTTTCTCAACTGAAGGGCTCTCTCTATCGGTGAGAGCCACATGCTACCACTGGATATCCCAGTAGTTGCTGCCGAGGTGTCAAAATCCGCAGCGTTGTCTATAATTCGGGTTCTTTCTGCCCCTGTCGCTTGGAAATTCAACAAAGTCTCCAACTTTTCCTGCGCAGCTAAGAGTTCTGGTGTGACGCTCTGTTCTCTTTCATATTTTTGCAATTCCTTTGCTTGCTCTTCAATTTCTGCCAACTCTTTCTTCTGTGAAGCTAAGAGCTCGGCTGCTTCCTTCTTAGCTTTGTCTGCCCTCTTTAATAGTCTATCTTGGGCTACCCAAAGGTTCTCGCCTGCATTCATTGAGATGGTCATTTTCTTTATCTTGGCCTTCTGTTTCGCCACATTTGCAGTCGATTCGGCCAACTTCTTCTTCAAATCTGGCTGCTTCTCTTCAAGTGACTCCTTTTCGGAGCTCAACACTTGCATGATTTCCAACTTCTCGGCAGTACTAAGTAACTCGTTGCCGCAATAGGAACACGGCTGTAAGCCCTCCTTGGCGCATATTATCTTCCCGCAGTTTAAGCAGTTAGGTGTAACTTCAAACAATGGGTGCCTAGTTGCCATACAGTTGCAAACACGACGCACTGAAGGGTCGTCATTATGAAGTTCCAATTCCGTCAAGACTGCATCTATGTCCTTTAAGTTGTCCAAGTTCTTCTTCTTCAGCTTCTTGCTGCTGGGCTTCACCTTTCCTGCCAAAAGTTGGGAAGTGGTGGTGGACTTCGTCTTACCTGATAGCCTACCCTTATTATCTACATTAGGAGAACTACTATTGCTGCTGTTGCCGCTAACGTTCCACGCAGGATGCTGCAGATTCTTGGCCTTTGTTTCATTCCTCACGTCATTGAATTTTTTTTTCTGCGAATTTTGCAACTTTTTTGTTGCTTCATGCTTCCACTCCAAAAATTTGTGTATGAACAGAAGCGAGTCGTCACTTTCTCCTAAAAGTTGAAGATAATAATTTTGGACCTCTGAGTCTGACTCTATGGCCAAGGCTTGATCCACCATCTGCAGACATGATTCGTCATCTAGTCCCAAAATACTCGAAAGCTGATTTATGGAAAACTTCCTCAAGGCATCCACCGACATTGTTATCTATACTATGGAGCTGTCGATATTTCTTGTGGGAAAGAAGAGGCAACTAAGGTGTAGTTGGTGATAATTTGCCATTGAAAAGGGAACCTCGATATGCGTCATGGGTTATATGCAGGTCATGATTCCATATGTGGGTATGAGCTTCTCTGGCAGACACTAGTGTCAACACAAAATACGTAGATAATGGTCGTCATTCTTCCCAAGCGTTGATTTAATGGCTACCTTGCTGCTTACAGCTGCTGTGGTACATGCCTTAGAATTGACATGAGGTGTAGGCGTATCTTCCATACCACGGCTGCAAAATAAGCTCATCGGGCTATGTGCAGGATATTCAAATCACATATGGAGCAGCAGCATTTTTTCTTTTCTTAGCAAACACAATCCTCTTCTTTTCCTTGTTGAATAGCACCACATTTTATATAGACACCCTTGGTATTTTCTTAGCATTCGGCATAGTGGAGTATTGTATCATGTCAGAGCCACCACCACCAAACTTCCCCCCTCCTCCTGTACCCGATTCGGATGCAATAAAAGCAAAGTATGCAGAAATTGCAGCCCTCAAAAAGTCCATAGAGGAGAAAAGAATGGCACAGCATGCAAAAAAACCGATACCAGCATGGTATGGAAGAGGTAGGGGGTCATTTAGAGGTTACAGAGGTGCACATTTGGGAGCAAAAAGGACAGCTAACTCCCATAGGAACATGAGTCTTGTCTTTAATGAGCCTACCACAGGGTCTACTTCTTCTCTGGAAGCTTCTTCTACTCCTGCTGAGCCTAATTCTACTAAAGTCTCTTTTGTTTCTTCGATTTCTAGCGGTGGAATGACCCTAATTAACTCTGACATATATCAGCAGGAGAGTATATCTCGTCAAAAGCAAATTGACGCTACTAACGAACTAAAGCAAAAACTAAAGCAACGTAAGCTACAGAGAATAATCGACTCTCAGATCCAGTTGAAGAGATCTAAAACAGACTCTTTCGATAGAGTGAAAATAGGAGGTGAGATATTTGCGGTCTCTCTGGGTGGTTTGGCATTGAAGTTGATCTCCGAACCAGTCCCAAATGAAGAGAAGGTTGTTCGATGGAATAATCAGATGTATGTGAAGCAAGACAATGGAGATCTCGTGTGTCCTACCAATAGAGGGAGAATCACCGCAGACCATTGCATATACTTTACAAAAACTGGTACGTATAAGTTTTACTTTCTCTTGAAGTTAGCTCCATGTATTTCTAAGTATACTAATTTATTCTAATATTTGTTTCCGAACCTTTCTATATTTGATATAGGATTCTGTCAGAAAGGTTCAAGTTGTCCATTTCAGCATGACCAGAACTACATTCGATTGTGTAGGTCGTCGTTGAATAACAGCTGTCATAACGCTCAGTGCTTGCTCTCGCATAAGCGTACGCAGTTTAACACACCGATGTGTCGGTACTTTTTAGAGAACAAGTGCTCCAACCCTCAGTGTTTATTTCAGCATAATAAGCCTGACAACTACGAAGACCCCAACGTAGAAATCTGGGTTTGTCGACCATTTTCGGTGTCTGGTGTTTGTAGCAGGGGACTAAGGTGTCCATTTTTGCATTTGTATATATGCCCAGATTTCCAGGAGGATGGGACGTGTACTAGAGGGAAAAGCTGTACGTTGTCACACTTGATTACCCAGGGAACCCAGAAGTTGATCTTGAACAACAAACCCAGTAGTGAAGAGGTGGATGATGTTTTGGTGGAGAGTGAAGATGAAGGAGATGGCCAAGGCGAAATGGTGAACGAGGGAGGTAAGCGGACCAAGAAGGAGAAAGTAGTCAAAAGAGTCATAAGCAGCTACACTGTAGACCCACACCTTCTTTTCGACAAGGGAGTGAACGATAAGTATAGCTATTATATAGATAGAACCCCTACAGGCGGTACCATTGGTAGCACCAGCACTTCGGAAATACTAACTTCCGCCGACAACAACACATATAGAGAGGACCAGCAATTCATGATCGACCTTGAGAGCAGTGATTCAGATTTGGATGACTTGGAAGAGAACAATGATTACGTTGGCTTGGATGCGAAGAAAGCTGAAGATGCGAAGGAACGTGGGGAGGAGAGTGACGGAGAGCTTGAGTTCTGAAGGGAAAAAGGGAGGACTGCGATGGAGTGGCCCGAAAGATGAACACAACTAAACTGCAAAATTTAAACGAAGAGAAAGAGAAGAAAGAATAAGCAGCAAACGAGCCAAAAGAATAACAAAATGACCAATAAATATCCATCAATACATTTTCGTAGTGTAGCCGGCAGGTTAAGAGTAACCCGTCATGTACAATCATTTCTATTTCCAGCCATCTACCATTGGACAATACCGCTCCTCGTATGAAAGACTAGTGGCTGTCAACAGTATATGGAAACTGCCTCTAATTCCTCCCCATTACAAGCACAGCACCCCGTCGTGTATGAGGGCTCGTGGGCACCTCTTGTTCGCCGTGCGCTGGCCGTCGCTCACCGTTTGTGAATTTGCAGCCATTTTTTCTGCAATAAGCTGCTGCCCTTCTGTGGTTGCAGCATTCGCAGGTGCTACGAGTCTTCTTCCACAATTATATAAGTCTACAGTCTAATTGGATGAAGCTCTTAAACAACCTTCAACTTCACTGTGGCCACAAGCGCAAAACTTCCCGTATGGATCAAGTCCCTTTTTTAGCACTCCAGTCGTACAATAGCGATTTTCAGACCATCTCCACCCTTGGAAATGGATCTTTTGGTACAGTTGTCCTCGCAAAATATAGGCATCCCATTGAAAACTTGGTCAGATCTAGCGCAGAAAAGGAGGGGACTATGCTTGATCTCCTAGTAGATTCATCCAAGCACCTTGGATCATTGGTTGCTATTAAAACAATGAACAAGAGATTATCATCTATTGAGGACTACACTAGAGTCAAAGAGTATAGATTTATCATCTCCATTCCTCTGCATCCTTCGCTAGTTCAGATTTACCAGATGTTTATTGATAGTAACTACCTAAATTTGCACATAGTCATGGAAACTATGAACCAAAACTTGTACCAGTTGATGAAATCGAGAGAAAAGGTGAAGTTCTCCTCCGTTACACTCAAGTCCATTTTAAGGCAGTTGGCTGACGGCATTCGTCACATACATCGCTATGGATATTTCCATAGAGACATAAAGCCGGAAAATATCTTGGTTTGTCACACTCAGCAGTACTATTGTAACAAAAACAATGGCTGCAAATATGTAGATGATTGCGACCGTTCTCACGACAACTTTGTAGTGAAGATCGCAGACTATGGGCTAGCACGCCATGTAAACAATACTAAGCCCTACACGGAGTACGTATCTACAAGATGGTACAGGTCCCCTGAAATTCTATTGAGAAAGAAATCATATTCGAAACCCGTTGACATTTGGGCGTTTGGAGCTGTAGCTGTGGAAATTGCTACTTTTAGACCATTGTTTCCAGGCACCAATGAATTGGATCAAATATGGAAAATATTGGAAATTCTAGGTTCTCCTTCGAGTGAGAGTGATTCAAAAAGTAGTATTGATTCATTCGTTCCCTTTGGAGGGTATTGGGAAGACGGACAGGTACTTTCATGTAATTTAGGATTCGTTTTGCCAAGCAGTCCTGGTGTAACAATCAGCCAAATTCTCCATGGTGATTATTACACTTATTTGGGTGAATTGGTACAAAGGTGCCTTACATGGAATCCAGATACTAGAGCAAATATTGAAGAGGTGTGTAATATGAGTTACTTCAACAACACTAAGTTGTCAGAGCCGTATAAGGAGCCCTCTACGGTGCACGGATTTGAAAAGGTGTGTGAAGATGACCTACGGCTTACTGACTATTTACAAATTGATGAAAACATTGATCCCATTCCAAATCTAGGTGGGTTCTACGTCGAAGATTCGCAGCTTAAGTTGAAAGAAAAGAAACCTATTGGAAAGACTCTCCAGTTGAATTCAGTCAAAAATGGCAGTTCAGATAATTACCAAGAAGACTTGGAATTCAAAGATTCTGATATTTACTTTTCTGAAGCTTATGAGGTCGCTCACGGCAAGAATGATTTCAGTTTGGAGCAAGAAGAGCAGCAAGGTGAAGAAGAAAGTATATTTCAGTACAACGGGTTTAAGAATGCTGAGTGTAATTTTGACGAAGATGGCACTGAGTACATTCAATCTGACTCCCAAAAGATAGGCATAGAATACTCATGGGAAGTAAACACAAAGCGAGAAACTCAGGATATACATAGCTTGGCAATTCGGAGTGACCTATTTGAAGAGGAAGATAGCGAAGTAGAAAGACCGCAGTGTCTCGAAGTAGATTTTGGAGTAGGTGACATATCTATTGGGAGTATAAAAGAGATCAGTTGTTGAGCTAAACTTTAAATCTTATGGGGCCAATGCTGCCACCAACGGCGTGCTGAGCCAGAAACCGAGGAATCTTGACTTTACATTGTTTTTTGGGGTTGCCCCACATTTCGCAGAAGACTCAAAAATTCATGCAATCACTTATAGTGTATAGAGCGAATGACCTGATCATATGCTCTAGAGGTTTCCTTTTTTTCTTAAGATTGATATAGAGCATTGGATTCAGAGAAAGAATTTTAGATCTTAACACATTTCGAATCATAAAGGTAAGAAACCCCGGAATAAAATAAGATCACCATTCTTTAAATATTATTATTTTGTTTCTTTTTTATCACCTCATTGGAAAATGTGTATCTTACTATCCACAACTGAACATCCCGACTACCCATTTATTTTGTTGTCAAACAGAGATGAATTTTTCAGGAGACCGACAGAAGAAGCAGGTTTCAGAGATGTTGAAAATAGAGATTTTAAGATATTGACTCCTTTGGATTTGGCTAGACCAGAACACGGGACTTGGATAGGGGTTGGTACTGATGGAAAAGTGGCTGTCTTAGTAAACTTTAGAGAGGAGAATTATTCTGGTATGTATCAAATATTTGAAAAAAAAAAGTGATTTGGGGCTCATACTAATTATTAGAATCTTATAGCGAAATATCTCGAGGAGTAATTCCACTAGACTATCTCAAGTCTAAAGATAGCAGTGCTGACGAATGGGTAAAAAATCTCGAAAAATCAATCTCCGATTTGAGCGGAGTGGATCCAAAGGATGAGTACCCACTCCGTAAAGTAGGAGGGTTCACATTTTTCTATGGTAGTCTCAATTTACAAGCCAATGGTAAGATTTCACATTTAAATATACTTTCCAATAGGGGAGAGCGCGGCAAAGTACATGTCCCTATTGACTCAGATGTAGCACTAATTGACTCCGACATCGGGCACAAGACCACTTTTGGGTTATCCAATTCATTGTACTCAAATCCTTGGCCCAAGGTGAGCTTGGGAGAAGAATTACTACTGAAGGCAATTGAGAAATCAGTTGCTCAGGGCCAGGATTTGCAAAAGTTGGTTGATTCATGTTTCGAAGTTTTGCTGACAGACACATATAGCCATGCCTTGGCAGATGATAAAGCGCAGGATTTTACCTACAAGATGCTGGAATTGAGAAAATCAATATTCATCCCACCTATTGAACTGGGTTTTGAAATCGCCTTGGGAAGTAATCCTACCATAGGGAGATACTACGGCACTAGAACACAAACTGTTATAGCCTTGGACAAGACAGGAGAGTTGCATTATTTTGAAAAGAATCTCCACAGCTCCGACGTTCTAACTGAAGACGCTGTAGTAGTGAAGCACTTCAACTTTCCGATTAAAACTGAAAAATAGCAATTTTCGAAGTTGTGAGAGATTTACTGTAGAGAGCCGGAAGTATTAGAGTCTCAGATGAAGAAGAAAAGAATGTTTATCCACTTCTGATATAAAATAACTTGCTGCTTTACCTAGGTCTTATTCCAGGTGCCGTGCAAATTTTGCACCCAATGTTTAACTCTTTCGCAATTTTTATAGAAAGCTTAGATATATATAGATTAACTGTGGGATCTAATGCTGCTTCCCCATTGTTAATACAAAATACTTACAAAATATATGCTATACTACTAGCACACTCTATGTATGGTGTATTCTACCCTCTCCCCACCTTGGTCCTGTACGAGCCTTATCACATGTTCCATCTCAATTTTATTTTTCCCTCTTCTGTGCGATACCTCGAAGCAATCAATTTAATGCAGATAGTGAAAGATATCAGTCTGGATGGTGCCACTGATACCAGGTCCATATATCGATTCAATCAATTGAGAATGTCTTTTTACACCCATCGAGTACAGCCTTTGACGTCGCTCTACCATAAAGCAGCAATTGATGCCTCACGGCATAACAAATTGCTTGTCTTCATACCAGGAAATCCTGGCCTCATTGACTACTACACTACCTACTTAGAACTTATCCAAAAGAGGTACCCTGTTCTAGAAATATTGAATATTTCCCATGCAGGGTTTCAGACAACGGACGACTACATCACTAAGGGAGAGCGCTCACCATTTGTGTTTTATGATTTAAATTTTCAAATCAATCACAAAGTAGATATAATAACTGAGTTTGTTGATAAGAAATGGAAAGAGAATGGGGCTCAAGATGGGAAAATTGAACTTTTTTTCCTATGTCACTCTGTAGGTGCTTTCATATCGCAAAGAGTGATTAAAAAGCTCTTGGAAACTCCAGAGATATCCAAGAAAATATCTATAAAGTTCGTAGGCTTGATATGTCCCACAATTCTAGACATTAAGATTTCATCCTCGGGTAAACTTTTCACCAGACTTTTCCGGCTCTTACCTATAATTCGTGTGGTATTATTTTGGACCAGGATCTTAAAGTGGATGCTATCACCCCAAAAAATTAAAAATATAGTTAGGTACCATCTTGGCAAAAAGAAGGCTACTGATAGAACATTCTCAGATCCAGACGCAACAGCGAATATGGAAAATTCGATTATCGCAACCTACAATCTTGTTCTGTCTCAGAGAATTATTAAACAAGCGCTAACTCTTGCTGAGGAAGAAATGGAAGAGATCTCTCAACACGATGCTATCAACGATTTTTTCTTCAAGACTTTGACAAATGCCGACAACCGTGTCAAGATTTGGTCGTTCTTTGCAGATAACGACTATTGGGTGCATGATAATACGAGAGATTCCATCCTTACTCAATACACAGATGCAGATAACAAGAATTTGAATTTCCAGTTGGGGAAACCCTCGGGGATCACGCATAGTTTCTGTGTTGACCAAAACAAGGAGTTTGCCGAAATCACAATACAGGCCCTAGGCAATTTTTTCGATGATAAGTTAGACTAAGTATACTTTCTAATCAGTGGGGCTCAAGTTATTTTTATGCGGGGCGCCTAAAGTGTTCAGATGTGGTATACCCTTTTCTGATGCATCAGGCGTGCTGTTGAATGGGACCCCATGTGGGCATGCAAGCATCAACTACTAGATCTTCTAACTAATTTTATTATAATTCGAGCTATGAGTTGTGATGTTGTAGAATAAAAAAAAGACTGCAAGTCTCTTACTTTCTTTGAACTTCTACCTTGTTGTTCTTGCTGCAGAATATTCATCTGAATATCGGAAAGTGCTTTTTTCCCACCAGTTTTAAATCCTAATCAAGGATGCTTTAACTTGAATGTCATGTAAATCACTTTGGGTTCATCAAAACTGGAACCGAGGTAACTAGGGGAACTCGGTTACAGCTCGAATCTGTCTGTTCCGGCTTTCACAGTTTCCAATCGACATTTTATTTCATGCACGGGCATATCTCTGGGCCGAGTTTCATGCACGAATACGCGGAAGCCCTTGTAACGATAGTTGCATGCATTAAAATGCGATACACTACTGTAAATTACGAGAAAATAATTTAAAATATGTGTGAGTCTATTAAAATAAATATTGTCTACTGTTGCACCTCCATCAGCGCTGAATGCTGACCATTTCTCTGTTACCGAACCAGTTCAAGCAGTAGGTTATTTTGTTTCTATCTCCCGTAGTTTGGAAGTTAATTTCCTTTTCGAAATACTCACCGACATTAAATTCAACTATCTCTAGTTCAGTAGTTTCAACTCCATATCTTTGCGATAGGAAAAGATTGTCTTTTAGAGTTATTGAAATCTTTGGTATGTAGACATTTTTATAAAGCCGGAACAAGAAAGAGCTGTCTAACTCTTCAAAAGATTTTGTGATTACCTCTACTGATATTTTTTTCATGCATTTGCAGCTAACAACAGGATCCTCAAAGTGTCCGTTAATGGGCAGCATGGCCAGAGTATTGGTGACAATAGAGGTCGATATTTTTTCTCCCACTTCTGCTAAGAGGGTATAGGTAACCAGTTGATGCTCGATTTTTTCTGCAACCTCATTGTCCTTACAGAAATAAAATATCACCAACTTGTTAACAGTAACATCTGAAATATCTATGTGGTTTAGCAATCCTTGGACTTTCCCGAGGCCAGAACTCAATTCTTCGTAGGGATCAGAGAATAGATTAGGGTTGGAGAAAACTTCAATTTCGTCGATAATTAATTTCCAGCTCTCCCAATTCTTTTTTGCATAGCCCAAGAGACAGCTTTGATTAGATGCCTCTCCTTTTGGATTTACTCCAGTAAAAATTAAACCAAGCTTATCACCTTGGCTCATATTGTAAAGAACTGAATTTAATAAAGATTGAATTTTACCTTTGTAAGTAGTGTTGCTCATATCCAAAAACGGATTAACTAAACTTATACAAAGAATGATGTTTGCAGATGAAATGGAATCAATGGGTATCGAGTTAGCCTGTAATTCTGGCTCATTAATTATATCTGCGTATGATCTTAATTCTGTTGGAACCAAATCCCATCCATTTGCAGTTATTTGATTAAATTTACCATACGAACTTAAATTGGGCTCTCTCTGTATTATTTTATTGACAATCTGCAACCATCTTTCTACGATTTTCCACTCTTCAATTCTATACATTTCAAATGATGCATCGTTGACTTGGAATTTAATCTCTGGTATGCTCTCAGACTTCAAATTTAGTACAAATTCTCTACTCGATGAATAAACAACGGAAGAAAAATCCGAGCTTTTTACCATACATATATCAACTTCATCTTGCATAACTATTATGCCGCTTTCAAAGAGATACACTTCTGCTTCCCCTATATCATTTCCATTAACAGTAATTTCTAAAAAGTCAAAAGTCACTAAACCTCCAAATTCTTGGACGACAACACTGGCAAAAACCGGTGCTAGTCGTCTTAGTATATGGTTTTGTATGAGTGCTTCGTCGCCCGTCTTTGAAATCAGTTTTTTACGTTTATTTTCTTCATTTGCAGCAAATATGCAAGGTGCTTTTATGCGCATGCTCCACGAAGTTGAACTTGGTTCGGCATCACCGCTGCATTCATTTTGTTCATTTTTTACAATTTCTACGATTGGCTTAATATAACTATCTAATTTACGTCTTGCACTTGTAGGAGAGAGATCAGGGGTGTAGCTTTGTAAGCCAATCTCCAATTCGGTATATTCCTTTTCCACAAGCATCTGGCTGGATACTCCACCAAATATTTTTTCTGCGCCGACCGGCGTTTCAGGGTCGCAAAGTTTTTGAGTTGCATACTTCCTATTTAGTAACTCGTTTACACATTTAGTGTCAGTATGACACAACGGACATACTGGTAACATGGCATCATCCAGAGGCAAAATTAAATAATAACATAACAGGTGACAGAAGTCTCCACAAGTGAGCTCAATCATTCTTTCCCCTGCTAAATTTAGTGTGATTGCCTCGTCGCATATAGCACAGTGTGTGGTCTTCGCGATCAATTTTCGAGACTTCTTTATATCTCTACTACTTATGGTGGGGGGAGGAGTATGCAAAAAGGTGAGAGATTGCTGCAACTCCGGTGTTTTGTACGGATCGATTTGCATAATTCAAAATGATGTTATATTGCTGGTAGGACAGGAGTACAGTTGCAACTTCCCTGAGTAATATAGAAAGAACCAAGTAAATATACTGATATATATATATATATATAGATATATATTTGTGTGTTAATGTGAGTATGCGGGCGGGGATGTTGAGAGTACTGTTCCCATAGTGCAACCTCGATTAAACTTCTGAAGTACATTCTTGTCAAGACTTTCTCTCGGAAAAAATAACAAAAGTCGAAGCCGCATGTTTTAATGTGTGGGACATACATCTATCTGCACAATAGCCTAAAGTGGTACTTTACCGAATTAATATAAATTACTTGCATAGAGAAGATAAGTTTACAAGTTGTGGCATTTGAATATCTGAAAAGCACAGTAAGATACAAATTAGTAATTCCTTCAGTGAGAGCTAGAAGCTGATCTGAAGGCAAACACTATAGCCAATCTCCTATTTCAAAGCATTTACTTTTCCCAAATTCCCAGTGTTTCACAATTGTTATATCGCAGGGCAATATTTCCTGCGAGGCAATGTGGTAAAAAGGCTGCATGTACTACAATGCATGATTTACTTCTCTAATTCTTGTTATCACTCCCACAATATTTCCCCTAAATTAAATTCTGTTATCCCTAATCTAAATCACACTACAGTAACTTTCAATAGCTATGGACACAAAAATAGTTGAAAGCTTATATTTGTCGACCTAGCCAGCTTTTTCTTCCTTATCTTGTCTTCTTTTGGAAAGACAAAAAATGTACGCTGAACAAATTCAAAATGCAAGAAACAAAACAAAACTCTTGTACGGTGAACTTCAAAGAGTCAAACAATCTACTCAAGATACAACGTTCTTTCAAGCAACTTCCTCGTCCATACCACATCTCAGCGAACATTCGGTAAAGTTGAGAAATTACTTAACGTTAAAGGGCCATTTCGATAAGGTCGTAGACCTAAGCTGGAGTCAGGACTCCTCTTGCATAGTTTCCCTTTCCCAAGATGGTTTCATGATTATATGGGACCCAGTTACGGGCTACAAGAAGCATGCGGTTCTTCTTCAAAATCAATACTCGTTGACATGCGCCATATCTCCCAATAATAAATTAGTTGCGTCTGCAGGGTTGGATAACGCATGCACCGTGTACCAGCTACATCGAGACAACACCTCTCATATAAAGTCGATTTTAAAGGGGCATTCAGCTTACATCTCGGACGCCATATTCCATAACCGGGGAGACTACATAATAACAGGATCTGGCGACATGACTAGTATATTGTGGGACTGCAACCGAGCTTTGAAGGTGAGGGAATTTGTTAATCATACAGGAGACGTTTTGTGTTTGGCTGCAAACGAAAAGTTTAATCCGAATTGCTTTGCATCTGGATCTGTAGACGGAACAATAAAATATTGGGACACACGGACGCAAGGAGAAGTCCAATCGTTCCAAGTTTCGAAACTGGACGTAAATACGGTGAAATTTTTCCCTGGTGGAAACGCGTTGGCAACCGGATCGGACGATGGTGTAGTTAGACTCTTCGATTTAAGAGCAGATTGCCAGATGGCGCTGTACTCACTTCGGGAAAAATTAGAATCTTCCGTGTTCAGACTGCCCCCTTCACCCTACTCTGAGTACGGTGGTAGTTATAGAAATCAAGCTGGTCGGTCAAGCACTAGCGACAGTTTGAATACAGCCCAAGAGTCCTTGAGCCAGACCTACTCTAACTTTTATACACCAGGTGTAAATTCGGTTGACTTTAGCTCACTGGGTCGGATTATTTTTTCGAGCTATGCGAACAATGGATGCATCATGTGGGACTTACTCACTGGGGAACCTGTAGGGTCCTTAAGTAACCACAATAGCAAAATCAGCAAAGTTGCCGCTAGTGGTGATGGAATGGCGGTAGCTACAGCTCTGTGGGACTCTAAAATTAATATTTGGGGAGCTTAGAATTGAAGAAGAAGGACTGTACCGTCAATAAAAAAAAAGAAAGTCCAAGGGAAAAAAATGTATAGATTTTGCAGCCGCTGTGCGGCTCAAGTTTATTCTGTAAACCATGCGCCTGGCTGCGTTCATTCGCAAAGACGGAAAATGGCTCACTCCTTTACTGCTCGATCTCTCACTATATAAGCATTGTACCTTACTTGAGATAGGTACAAGATAGTAGGCGATATTCATATAAGCAATAAGAAGAATTGAGTCTCTTACAAGACTGAAAGGTGGGTTTTGCTCCTTTGAAGAGACCCATTAGTTTGTATTTTCCATACTCTATTTTGTACTTTTGCAGCACTTTTGTTCAAGATGCATTCCCCTCCTTCGTTTTGCAACACTATAAGAGTCCCATAAATGGCAAATAAATATCTCCTTTTGCAATGAAGAGTCCTTTTCTTGATTATTGAAGGTTGGAGACTAGTGTATACTTTCTCAGGTCGCAGAATGCCTTCTATATTTGAAATTAGGTGTATGAAGTATTTAAAGCGCCCTTCGTGCTTTTCCCACGGAGACAACTTTACAAACAGTGATGATTTTGCACTTGTTTTTGCAGACATTAAAAACAGGTTGGTGGAGATAAAGGTGTACTATCGCGGATATTTATTGGTACGTATTGAGGCAGCTATTTGTTGAACTTGGAAAAGAATATTACTAACTCGTCCAAGAGTACGGTCTCTCTTGAAAGTAAAAATACCCAAAAAACTCTCCTATGTTCTTACATTGAAAACGAAACCGTCATCTCCATAGAACTCAAAGATTCCACTCAAGACACTCCACCGAAGATCATTGCTTCAATAGAATTCTATTCCAAAGAAAGCTACATGAAATGCGTAACTTTGTTTAGTAAAATGGGGGCTGTGAGACGCAGACAAGTCCTCACGCTAAAGAATGACATAGTTGATGGCGACAGCGAGAAAGATTCCCATATTGAAAAACTACAACCTGGACTAGAAACTTCACAATTGGATGAATGCGTGGAAAACTCTCTAAGTAGACAGACTGGTGGACTGAAAAGAAGGAGACTAAATACTACAGGTAACGAGTTTCTTATCTTCAGTCAGTTAATCAACCTTCAATTCAGCAGGAGAGAAGCATTGAGATTAAAAATCGATCATTTCCAAAGATTTCGTAGTAGCCAAATCAAGCAACAAGAGAAAGCTGAGCTCCAACTCCAAAGTTTAGAAGATGATACCAAATTAGAATCGAAATTTATTGAGCAAGAAGAGTCTCATCCCTTTCCTGATAATGAAGTAGAAACTTCAGCAGATGACATTCAAATTGGAGACCCTATAAATGGCTTGACAATAAATCTTGAAAGTGAAAGGGAAGAACTTTCTAAGCCTCTGCAAAGCCTCATAAGATTGCCCGGTTTGCAAATAGAGATACACAGTCCAATTAAAGACGGCGTCACTTCAGCCGAGAAAAAGAAGGATTCAGAGTTCACATTCCTGCGAATGTCTTTGAGTTTAGAAGGAAAACCCACCCACATGGTATCAGAAATTTTAAGTGGTGCTCAATCGACCCTTCCTCGAATAACACCCGCAATGGGATTTGCTGGAAAAGAAGATGTACTCCCTAAAATGCAGAACCAGGATGCAATCAATTCTGCAAATAAGTACTCAAATTTACTAACTAGAATAAGATATGGAGAAAAGTCAATAGATTTCGAGTCAATAGAGAAATTGAATTCAAACAGTCTTTAACATTCGAAAGTTTCACATATCCCAACAAATTGCTTGCTTTGTTTGGTGGTGTTAGTCATCTAGCAAATTGGTGGAAGGGTTTTTCCAATGCACGGCGATATTAGCGACTAAAAAATGCAGCATATATTACATGGCTCTGAATATTTGAAACTCGCTGAAAAGTATACACTCCAAGTTCAATCAAATTGCAAGAAAAACTTTAACACTCAAAGATTTTTTAATTTCGTTCTTAATATCTTTATTATAAATTGAGAGTGTGGAAGTAGTTTTCCTGCAATTGACTCTACAAAATAGTTGTGTATAGCTAAATACTAGCTAAATGTTATGTATCTTGATATGCAGCAGTAGCCGTAAAAGTAGAGCTGCGTACATGTCAAGTAATGTTGCATAAAAATAAAGTTGACTATTGGCCGTGATTGGACCAAGTAGAAGATGACTAGGAGTCATCTTGTCTCCAGAAAAAAAATTTTGCGGACGTACGACTCAAAGTCACTGAGCCTGCGTATTTTGACTCAAAAATTTTAAAATCGTGCAGCTTTTGCAATCACCCATCTCCTTTTTTAGATCTACTTCAACTTTTTGGGTTTCATTGCATTCAACAAATCATTCTGAAAACTCTATTTAAGGGGGAGAGAATCTTCCAAGAATCCAAATAATAAAAAGATTATTAACAAAGACTAAAAATTTATAAATCTCTCTTAGACAAGAAGAAAATGTCTACAGAACGTTATGACGCTAAGCAAAGCGAGGATACGAAAGCAGGTTACGCTGGAGTATCCGAAGAGTCTGATCATGGTGCTATCCCAGGTGATTTATCCGTTGATGCGAAAGATTCGGTCAATGAAGTTGAAGGAGATGAGGACTCTATTGGAACAGATCAAGCTTCCAAAAAGGAACTTGATAGGATTTATCGTAAATTAGATTTCAGAATCATTCCAGCTCTTTGGTGCTTATATTTTTTAACATCCTTTGGAGGTAGTGCTTATGGTTTGACTTTGACTATGAATCGGTCCCAGGGGCATTCGTTATCTCAGCATTTAAATTTAACACCTAAGGACACTTCAACCGCTTCCGCTCTTTACTATGTTGGGTACATCATTTTTGATGTTCCAATGAACCTCATTATGACTAAAGTTAGTCCTCAGTCTTGGTTGGCCAGAATTGTCATTACAGTTGGTCTAGTTTATACCTGTTATCATGCTCTTTCAAACCATGCAGGTATAATTGCAATCAGATTCGTCTCTGGAATGGTGGGAGCAGGTACCTGGCCAGGTATGTCTTACTACATCTCATTATGGTATCCTAATGAAAGGCTGACAAGGAGAATTGGTTACTATTTCACTGCAGCACAGATTTCAGCAGCTGTAGCTGGTTTGGTGAGTGCCGGTTTCCAAAGAATTGACGGTAATAGAGGATACACCGGCTGGCAGTGGATGTATTTGTGTTATGGTGTCATTACTATTGCAGTTGGTATCTCATTGTTCTGGTGGTTGCCAGATAGACCATTTAAAGTTACAAAGACTTCGGAAGAAGAAACTGGAAAGTTTATGAAGTTTTACAGAAAGGTATTCACTCCACCACACCCTTTGAATGCAAGAGAGCGTGAAATTCATCGTAAAGATATTGAGAGTCGTTACAAATTACTCAGCTGGACCTTGAAAGATATTGTTGATATTATTACTGACTTAAGAATATGGCCCCTCATCATTATGTATTTTGGAGTTGTGGGAACTGGATACGGGTTGGCCGTGTTTGGCTCAACCATCATTGCAGCTGAAAATCCTGGTTTAAGTTCCATTGATGTGTCTTTACTTTATGCTCCAATTTGGCTCTTTGACTTGGGAGGTATCTTGATCATGACCCCAATTGCTGATAAATGGAAGAAAACCAGACCTCTTGTATTTTGCGTTGCTTGCTGTATTATTATCTGTGGTCTTTTCGTAACAACTTTTGCAAAGGGTTCGTGGAACAAGTATGCGGGTTTGTTAATTGCAGGATTCGGTTTGGGTCCTACGGTTCCAATTTGTATGTCATGGTCTGCAGAAATCTTCGGTCCAAGATATGGAGATGTTGGATGTGCGGTAAGTGCAGCTTTGGTTTCTGGTTTGGGTAATTTAGGTTCAGTGACTGCCACATATGCATTGTACAGTGGATGGCCAGCTGACAAGAAAAGATTGTACAAATACTCTAACATGATGTTGGTAGTTATGTTAGGTGGAAGTATAATTTCCTGTGGCGTGTTACTCTTAATTAAAGATAGAGTAAGACAAAAGAAATTAACTTAAAGTTCAAAATAGGTTTATGGTTTGTTTCCCCAGCAATTGAACTAAAAAGCAGAATAGACTTTCTGATCTCCGTACTGAATTAAAAGCAGGAATTGGCCCTACTTGACTCAGAGCTCTTCCACTCAAAAGCTCTTTGACCTTGTTAAAGCTTTCCATGTAGTGATAATAGCGCTAATAATTAAACAAGTATAATATTAATAATAATAAAAATAGGAATGTAGAATAGTGATAATTTTAAGTGTAGTTTATTTGATAGAAAGGAAGTATCGACGTATTGTTAGAAAACCCCAAATTCCACGAGCCCTTCTTCCACTCTCCATCACTCATTCTCAAACACTTACATACTCATACCCTCCAGAATCTAGATCAAAATAGCCTTAGCTTCCGTAAATTATTTGCCACTTAACCTTAATCTTGTATCAGTGTGGATGCATGTAGAATTGCAGCTGTAGAGATATTGACTTGAACCAATTAAACTTGAAGAACGACTTAGTAACAAATCTGAGAAGACCTAATTGGGTTCTTCCAATACATTGAAGAAATTTGCTTGGTACGGCAGTAGCTAATTCTTGCCTCTATGGAGGACAATTTAAAAGACAAAAAGCTTAGTTCGAAGAATAAACTTTCAAGGCATAAAGTCTATCCACAACTATAAAAAGTGTAAAATGTCCCTATATTTTACACACCAAAAGAACTTGAATTATAAGAGCCACAAGTTATCCTCTTAATCTAAAAGCAAATTTATTTTAATCCATCACTTCAAATCAATATGTCTAGTGAAGCAGCAGTCTTTAACGGAAGTGCTGAAGCACCATTTTATACAATTGAAACTCTCTCTCTCCCGACTGTTCCGAAGAATAAAATCTTGGTCAAAGCGATTGCCTTCTCTTTCAACCCTACTGACTGGTTCCATGTTCATCTTCAATTGGGTCCAGCAGGTGCTGTAATAGGCTCAGAAGTTAGTGGTATCGTCGAGGAAGTAGGGCCAGATGTGAAGGGTTTTAAAAAGGGTGATAATGTAACTGGATGGGTTCGTGGTGGCTACCAGAAAGATATTGGAGGATTCCAAGAGTACGTTCTTCTTGATGCTGAATTTAGTATTAACATTAACCAATTGAAGTTGAAGGATACTATATTGCCTTTGGGATACTCACCATCTGGAAACATTGACACCTTCGAAGGTGCTGCAACCATTTCTGCGGCATTAACTACTGCCTCCTCTATTTTAGCTCATGAGTTTCAATTGAAACCTCAATTACAACTGAAGTCTCAGTATCAGGATGACTACCTTTTGATTTGGGGTGGTTCATCTTCTGTTGGAATCATTACCATCCAACTTGCTAAATTAGTATTCGGTATCAAAATAATTGTGACTGCTTCAAAAAAGCATGCCGACTTCTTGAAGAGTCTTGGTGCTGATATTGTTATTGATTACAACGACGAAGACGCCGTGGAACAGATCAAGAAGATAGGTGATGGAAAGATTCGTTATGCGTTGGACATCATCGCACAACCAAAGACATTCCAGGCACTCTACGATGCTACCCTGGGAACTAAAGAAGGAGAATTGATTATTGATAATCTTTCACTTTTGGATAAGGAAGTTCTTCAGCTAGACTCTACAAGGACTAACGTAAAGTTTACTACCACTCTAGTTTACACGCTCAATGGTGAAGCTGCTAATTGGGGGCCCCACACTATTGAACCCATTCCGCAAGCTGTTAAAGACTACAGTTACTTCTGGGAAGAAGTCTTACCTCCAATTCTTCCAAAGCTTAAGCACCACAGGTTGAAGGTTTTACAGCCAGGCTTGAAGACTGTGAGCGAAGGGCTTGAGTTATTCCAGAAAGGAGAAGTGAGTGGAGAAAAGATTGTGTTCAGGCTCAAATAGAAGTAGCTTCAATATGGTATGAGAAGGAAAGAAACCGCTATGAATTATCTATGAATATTATGAACACCCCATTATCTCTGAACTTTGTATATCTCGTTTACGAGAGCTTATAAATGGTTGCAAAATGATGTCGGTGTTTATGCGTGGAAGCTTCAACCAGACGCATGCAATCAAAAAAGAAACTAAGAAATGCAAATTTAAGAATGTACTATACTAATACAGGGGAAAGAGAATGTTATGGATTCATTGAAGTTTCGTGGGTAGACCGACGGCATTAGCATTGATCTGACTTCTCTTCCTCTAGCACAACGGCGATATTCTACAAGCTTCTACGGATGTCGTGCAACTGTTTTAGCCGCTGGCAGACTTACTCAGCACATTGATTTTTCCGAGGCTCGGCCACTTTATGTGGCTAAACTCCGATAGATGCATTAAGGCTCCTACGCTCACCCACACCCACACCTTCCCCACGAACCACAACCCCCTTCAGATTACGAATACCTGCACTCTCTCGAATTGCGAAGGTTAAATTGGACTTATATAAAGCCTCATCCACCATCTGCTTTCTCTCTGAAAAAGTATTCCAATATTAATATCTGAAAAAATAAAACTTACCTATACAGAAAAATGTCAAACACCGCTGCTGTCACCAATGGTACTGGGTCTGCCCCATATTTTGAAATTAAAGATATCGCAATCCCAAAAGTTCCTAAGGATAAGATTCTTGTAAAGAGTGTCGCTTTTGCTATTAATCCAACTGACTGGAAACATCTTGTGTACGGATTAGCACCAAAAGGCGCCATTGTTGGATCTGACCTAAGTGGGATTGTCGAAGAGGTAGGCTCTGAGGTTTCCGGCTTCGCTAAGGGCGATTACGTTGGTGCTGTTGTTCATGGTGCGTACGAAGAGGGCATTGGTGCTTTCCAGCAGTACACTATAGTCAATCCAGTTCAAACTATTAAATATCCAAAAGGTGAAATTGACGCTGAAAAGGTTGTACCGGTCGGTGATGCACCACGGGGAAAAGTAGACACCTTTGAAGGAGCTGCTTCGGTTACTCTCAGTTTGTCTACAGTTGCTATGTCGTTTGCTAATCAATTGAAGTTGAAAATTGAAGATAAGTCTGAATACAGCGACAAGTTTATTTTGATTTGGGGTGGTGCAACAGCCAGTGGTATTCTTGCTATTCAAATTGCCAAGTTAGTCTTTGGCTTAAAGGTTATTTCCGTTGCATCTAAGAAAAATAATGACTTCTTGACTAATCTCGGGGCTGATGCTGTTGTTGACTATAACGATTCGGACGTTACTGCTCAAATCAGAAAGGCAGGCGCTGGTAAGATTTACTATGCTTTAGACACCATCTCCTCGAAAGAGACCTTCCAATCTGTCTACGATGCTACTTCCGAAACTGAAGGACCGGTAATTCTTGACAATCTTTTGGGATTGCGTTCTTCAGACATCGAAACTGATCCGGCCAGATCGAACGTTGAGGTAGTAAATACTTTAGCTTACTTGGTTACTGGTGAGCCGGTTAATATTGGAAAGGGCCCAATCCACCCTCCAAAGGATTTGGTTAAGGACTACAATAATTTCTGGTTTAACATTTTACCTGATGTTCTTCCCGAAATTCAGCATCCTCCTTTGAAGGTTTTAAAGGCTGGACTTGAATCTGCAACTGAAGGTCTTTCCTTGCTGCAAAATAATAAGGTTAGTGCACAAAAGGTTGTTTTCAGAATCTTAACTAGTTAAATAATATTATGTTGTTGAAAATGTATGACATATGTAGTGCTACAAATTGTGGTGTGCTCTATTTCTATTCACGAGTAACTTCTCACTTGAAGCTCTTACAGTGTTACGTTTCAAGTAGTTTAGATAGCATGTCAAAGAATAGGCTGCCTTCACCAGCTACCAAGCTGTACTATTGCATCGGTCATTCGGCCCAGTGATGTTTCAAATCACTCAGTATTCTAATCGCTGGCGTGGGTGCTTTTCCCTTTTTGGACAGTGCAGTTACATTTCAAGCAATGCGCTTGTCTGCGATGCTGCATTCCATGCATACGGAAAAAATGACAACTAAAGCGCAGCACACAATATGCGCAACCTGCCCATGACATCAAAAGCTTAAAAAGTCGTAAAACTACCAGTGTCATCCTAACACCCTAAGAACGTTACTCACCGTTACCTCTCGAGATGTACATTTAAACCTTTTGAATGGTTGCAAAGTAATCTCGCTGCATATGCATCAAAGCCCTGACGCAAGAAATCCAAAAAAGACCAAACAGAGCAAAAAGACGATGTACGATAGAGAACAAAGGGGAATGCGAAATACTGGCTCATGTTTCATGGGCAGCTTTTCAACTTCATTGGTATCGATCTTACTTATCTCCCTGTAAAATAAAAGTGATATTCTCTGAGCTTCCACTGTACGGATGTCAGTGCTTCGGCCGTAAATAGCTTACTCAGCACTCGGTTTTTCCGAGGAACAGCGTATTATGTGAACTCCGTGGACCTCGGTGGTTGCGAGAATGCTCCCACATCAATGCGTACTGTACGGGCATTAACCCTTCAGATGACAAATACTTGCCCCGTATCTGGTTGCGAAGATTAGATTCGACGTATATAATGGCTCGACTTAGGTACTGTTTTATCACCAAGCAATCGTTCTCACAATAACAAGTAAAAGGAATAGAAAAATTATCTACACCTAAAAATGTCAAACACTGCTGCTGTCACCAATGGATCGGATTCTGCTCCATACTTTGAAATTAAAAGTATCGCAATCCCAGAAGTCCCCAAGGATAAGATCCTCGTAAAGAGTGTTGCTTTTGCTATTAATCCAACTGACTGGAAACATCTTGTGAGTGGAAGAACGGCGAAGGGAGCCATTGTAGGTTCGGATGTAAGTGGGATAGTTGAGAAGGTGGGTTCTGAGGTTTCAGGCTTTGCTGAAGGTGATTATGTTGGTACTTTTGTTCATGGTGCCTACGAAGAGGGCATTGGTGCTTTCCAGCAGTACGCTGTAATTAATCCGGTTCAAGCTATTAAATATTCAAAAAGTGAAATTGATACTGAAAAGGTTGTACCAGTTGGTGACTCACCACTGGGAAAAATAGACACCTTTGAAGGAGCTGCTTCGGTCACTCTCAGTTTGTCTACCGTTGCTATGTCATTTTCTAATCAATTGAAGTTGAAAGTTGAAAATAAATCCGAGTACAACGATAAATTTATCTTGATTTGGGGTGGTGCAAGCTCTGCAGGTATTCTTGCTATTCAAATTGCTAAACTAGTTTACGGCTTGAAGGTCATTACCACTGCGTCAAAGAAAAATAATGACTTCTTGACTAGTCTTGGAGCTGATACTGTAATTGACTATAAAGATTCAGACGCTATTGCTCAAATCAGAAAGGTAGGAGAAGGGAAGATTTACTATGCTTTAGATACCATCTCTTCGAAAGAAACCTACCAATCTGTCTACGATTCGACTTCTGAAACAGAAGGACCTGTCGTAATTGACAATCTTTTGGCATTGCGTCCTTCAGACATCAAAACTGATCCGGCCAGATCGAACGTTAAGTTTGTTGGCACTTTAGTTTACTTAGTTACTGGTGAACCGGTCAAAATGGGACAATTTGTAATCCAACCTCCAAAGGATCTTGTCGAAGACTACAATAATTTCTGGTTTAATATTTTACCTGGGGTTCTTCCTAAAATTAAGCATCCCGCTTTGAAGGTTTTAAAGGCAGGACTTGAATCTGCAACTGAAGGTCTTTCCTTACTGCAAAATAACAAGGTTAGTGCACAAAAGGTTGTTTTCAGAATCTAAGCTAGTTAAATAATATTACGTTGTTGAGAATACATGACATCTGTAGTGCTGCAAATAGCTTTATTCAATTTATTCTTTTTTTTTTTTGATTCACTGATAACTATGGGAGCGTCTTCCATCGTTCCATGGTTTTTGAAAGAATATCAGGAAATGCACTAGCCTCGCAGCTGTATCTTAAAAATGGTAATTCCCAATTGCTGGCCATTCGAGTCACCGGCTTGGGCCCTTTCCCTTTTTGGGTTTTCAATGCGCTTGTCAGTGATGCTGCATTCCATGCATAAGGAAAAGTGACAGCTAAAGCGCAACGCACGACATGCGCAAGAAGGCCATGGCATTAAAAGCTTAAAAAAGATGCAACATAAGTGGTGTCACCCTAACACCCTAACAGCTATGCCCGTTATTACCGCTGGGGTGTACATCATTTCAGCTAGAGCTTATCATTGGTTGCAAAAACAATCTCGGTGTTAATGCATGGAAGGACCAGACACTTCTAAGGAATAAAAATATCCTGAAAAATAAGTATTTTCTATAGCAAATAGAGTACCAAGAGGAATGTGACTGATTTGTTGCAGCTTCGGTTCGAAGACAAAGGCATTTATCTGACTTCTTTCACTCTGGTAGAGCAGCGAAATGTTGTGAGCTTCAAATGTTATCGTGCTAGTATCTCAGCCGCAGGTAGCTTACTCAGCATTCAATATTTCGGAGGTTAGGCTCATTCAAGAAGGTAACTCCGTAGACCCAAGTTGGCTCCGACTGTGTTCCACATCTTGATCTACCCTACGGCCAACAATCATCTTCTGATGACAAATACATGCACTTGGTCGCATTGCGAAGGTTAAATTTGACTGATAGAAAACCTTATTTACTGAGTTACTTTCTATAAAAGAAGCCTTACGAAAGATAACAAATGCAAAAAGTAAAATATTTTCAACACTTGAAAATGTCAAACATTGCTGCTGTCACCACTGGATCTGCATCACCTCCATACTTTGGAATTCAAAATATCCCAATTCCAGAAGTCCCTAAAGATAGGATTCTTGTAAAAAGTGTCGCATTTGCTATTAATCCAACTGACTGGAAGCATCTTTACAGAAAGGCACCAAAGGGAGCCATTGTAGGTTCAGATGTAAGTGGGATTATCGAGAAGGTGGGCTCTGAGGTTTCAGGCTTCGCTGAAGGTGATTATGTTGGTACCTTTGTCCATGGTTCTCATGAAGAGGGCATTGGTGCTTTCCAGCAGTACACTATAGTCAATCCGGTTCAAGCCATTAAATATCCAAAAGGTGAAATTGACACTGAAAAGGTTGTGCCGGTTGGTGATGCACCGCTGGGAAAAATAGACACCTTTGAAGGAGCTGCTTCGGTCACTCTTGGTTTGTGCACCATTGCTATGTCCTTCGCTAATCAATTGAAATTAAAAGTTGAAGATAAGTCTGAATATAACAATAAATTTATCTTGATTTGGGGTGGTGCAAGCGCCAGTGGTATTCTTGCTATTCAAATTGCTAAACTAGTTTATGGCTTGAAGGTCATTACCACTGCGTCAAAGAAACATAATGACTTTTTGTCTAGTCTCGGAGCCGATACTGTAATTGACTACAACGATTCAGACGCTATTGCTCAAATCAGAAAGGTAGGAGCAGGGAAGATTTACTATGCTTTAGACACCATATCCACTAAGGCGACCCTCCAATCCGTTTACGATGCTACTTCTGAAACTGAAGGGCCCGTCATACTTGACAATCTTCTGGGACAGCGTGCTTCAGATATCGAAACTGTTTCGGCCAGATCGAATGTGACGTTTGGAAGTACTATAGCTTATTTGGTTACTGGTGAACCGGTCAATATCGGAAAAGGTGTTATCCAACCTCCAAAGGATCTCGTTGAAGACTACAATGATTTCTGGTTTAATATTTTACCTGACGTTCTTCCTAAAATTAAGCATCCTGCTTTAAAGGTTTTAAAGGCAGGCCTTGAATCTGCAACTGAGGGCCTTGCCTTGCTGCAAGATGGCAAGGTTAGTGCGCAAAAGGTTGTTTTCAGAATCTAAACTATTTAAAGAATATAAAGTTATTAGGAATTGATTAAATCTGTAGTGCTGCAGCTTTGCATTTATTCTACCTTATGAACTCGCAGCATCCTCGGGAGGGCCTTACATAGTTCCACCCCGAGTAGCTTGGGAAGCATCTCAGGCTAATTTCACCAGTTAACGAGCAGTGGCATCACATTGGCTGTTCGAGACAATACTCTTTAGAATCACTCACCATTCGAATTGCTGGTGTGGACCCTTTCCCTTCTTTGGCTGTGCAGCTTCTTTTCAAGCGATGCGCCTGTCTGCGATGCTGCATTCTATGCATACGGAAAAAATGACAGGTAAATTGTGGTGCACGTTGCACAACCAGGTCGAGAAATTAAAAGCTTAGAAAAATTGACAATACTACTAGCGGGAAGCCCCTATGTTATATATATATTGCCGAATAAATCTAACCATCTCTTCAGACGGAAGCTCTCCCACACTGCACCGTCAACTTGATCATCCTCATGTGCAGCAAACGGTTTGATGCACCTGCATGTAGAGTCCTGTACACGGGGATCTCATCGCAGCACTCCAAACTTTTTTCCGCTCCATTTCTCTACAAAAGGCACTTTTTTTTTTTTGTAGATAATAATTTTTCACTTCTTCTACATCTCCTTTTCATCAACAAAGCAGACCCTAGAATGTCCTCTACTGATAAAACTTCTTTGCCCTTTACTGAGCAGCATTATTTCTCCTCATACGACCATTTCGGTATCCATGAGGAAATGTTGAAGGATACCTCTCGTACCCTTTCTTATCGTTCAGCCATGTACAAGAATAAGCATCTTTTCAAGGACAAGATTGTCTTGGACGTTGGATGTGGTACAGGTATTTTGTCAATGTTTGCTGCTAAGGCAGGTGCCAAGCACGTCTACAGTGTCGATATGTCTAACATTATTGAAAAGGCCAAGGAAATCGTCAGCTTAAACGGATTTGAAGACAAGATCACCTTGTTGCAAGGTAAGTTGGAAGACATCGAATTACCAGTCAAGGAAGTCGATATCATCGTCAGTGAATGGATGGGCTACTTTTTGTTATACGAATCTATGTTGGACACCGTTTTGTATGCACGTGACAAATATCTTGTTAAGGGAGGTTTGATTTTGCCTGACAAGTGCTCCATGTACATCGCAGGTATTGAAGATGCCGAATACAAGGATGAAAAGATCCACTACTGGGAAGATGTGTACGGGTTCGACTATTCTCCCTTCATCAAAATCGCCATGGTGGAACCATTGGTTGACACTGTTAACAATAACTCCTTAATTACCACCCCACACAAGTTCTTTGACTTTGATATCAACACTGTTACTAAGGAAGGTTTAGCCTTCCACAGAGAATTCGAGTTGAAGGCAATTGATAACGACCAATGTCATGCCTACATTGCATGGTGGGACTGTGAGTTCCCAGGTGATGAAAAAGTAACCTTGTACACAGGACCTCTGAAGCAGTACACCCACTGGAAGCAGACTGTGTTCTACATGGACCAAGTTTTGGACTTGAAGAAGGGTGACATCATTAAGGGATCTATTGCTTCTAGACGTAACGACCAGAACCCAAGAGAATTGGACATTGAAATCGAATGGGACTTAAAGACGGAGGCAAAGGACTCCTCTAGAGACCAAAAGGGTAAGTACAACTACTTTATGCGTTAAGGAGTTAAACATAAAAAAAAAAAAAAAAAATACTGCATTAGTTAGGCATTATACATCATTTCTTTCTGTATTATTAGTAATATTAAGACTATTTTATTGTTATGTTGTTGATTTGAAGTTCTAGTGCGAACTCACCTCCTGGTTTGGCGCAAAAACGGGGGCCAGATCGTCTCATAAGTCGCGCAACGGGGGGCGCACTTTCAAGGGACGGGGCATTGGCAGCCACTCCAAATGACCAATACACTTTAAGGTTGAGGAGTTAAGATAAGGATAATTAAATAGCTCTCATTCTCAATATAGACATCAACGCCTCTCATTGGTGTCAGTCATTTCATTTTAGTTCTCCTCTATCATTCAAAGCCTAAACACCCAGCCGCAGACGGCGCGTGCAGACGGGTAATAAAGAACCACAGCTATAAACTTTTCTTCTGTAGTCAGTGAAAATTTAAACCCGGACTGTCTCTCAACCCTTCGAAGGAGCCTGCTCATGTTCAGAAGGAGTTTTCCAGCTTATAAAATAGTCACCAATTCGCTCATAAGAAGTAGCATTCACTCTCTAAGACCATTATCAACTATGAGCAAGACAGAAGAAGAATGGAGAGCGATTCTCTCCCCAGCGCAGTTTAAGATTCTCAGACAACTGGGCACCGAAGCACCATATTCTGGTGAATACGTCAAAACACCCTCCTCGGAGAAGGGTGTCTATGCATGTGCAGCATGTCTGCAGCCGTTGTATAAAGCACTGACTAAGTTCAGTGCCCATTGCGGATGGCCTGCTTTTTATCTGGCCATTCCTGGTTCAATCCGGGTCTTGAAAGATGAGAGTCACGGTATCGTTAGAGAAGAAATGAGGTGCTCCCGGTGCGATGGGCACTTGGGCCACATATTTAAGGGAGAAGGTTACGACACTCCAACAGATGAAAGACATTGTGTCAACAGTATTAGTTTGAAGTTGGATCCAAATGCGGACCCAACCAAGACTGAACAAAAGGGCGAATAGTTCCTTTCGTGGGGTAGAATAGAAAAATACAATGAGCTTACTTTATTCTTTTAACTTGTAGCAATATACATCGACTTCTTAAGTGTGAATAGCGGGCCGTATAGCCTTAGCTAGTATCACAGTAATATATACATTTTCCATGTGTTTATTAAACTTCAATAAACATACTTAGTTTAAATTACATATGGGATCATAGCAGTTCTCTTCAACTTCTTGTAATCATCACCGAACTCTTTCAAGTACTTCTTATGTTTCTTAACAGCCCAAATCAACATTTGACCACCAGAAACTGCTAAAAACAAGAAAGACGACCAGTTTCCGGTTAAGACTGCAAAAATGGCCCAACTCAAAGTTTCGAAGAAGTAGTTAGGGAAAGAAACAAACTTGAAGAAGAATCCGTATGGGATTACATGACCTTCACCATCCTTCTTTCTCAAATTGGATGTAATCAAGTGGCACTTGAAATTGGAGTATTCAGCAACCAACCAAAAGAAGAAAAGTGCATAGTTGACAGATGGAGCCAAGTCGTTGACGTGGAACAAGACCTTGGACACCCATGAAGACTTAAAGGTTGAGGTTTGTGGGGCATAGATGAAAAAGGCCAAAAACACTCCAGACAAGCCCCAGTAGTGAGAAGAATTCTTGAAAAGGTTGAACAATGGCATGGTGGATGCACTGAACTTATGGACATATATAGTTTCCAATTCTCTCTTGACAAAGTGTAACAACACCATTATGTACGCCAAGTATTGCGTTTGCGTATGGACTACATCTGAACTAGAATAAATCGATGTCAACAAATAAAAGAATGGGTGAATCAAGAGTGGGCCAAAGTACTCAACCAAGAACACCGTTCTCCAGGCAATCTGAGGTCCCAAGTCCTTAACGTACAAAGTCACCTCCTGCGCATCATCTGGGATACCCGCGGTTTCCGTAATTGGAAGTTTTGGGTCCAAGGGGATCTGTTGATTTTTTCTACTTCCCGCGTCCTTTATGGTTACGCGAAGTCTATGAACTGAAATATTTTTATTTACTTCAGAGATTAACTTAATAAGCTCACTGGTTGGTTCGCCAATGCTTACTTCGTCAGTAGAGAGACCGAGCAACCCTCTGGTACGAGAAATAACTTCAATTTTAACCATTTTCTAGTATATAACTTTTGCAATTGATACTATTAAAAAAACACAACTAAAGGAAAAAGGTGTTTTAAGGAATTATTTATTCGATTTTTTTTTATTCTGTAGATGTTCCACTCTAATCCATGGGGTGGGGGGAAGTCTTAGTTACTTGCTGGTGTGATTAAATTTCGTTGGGTGCGGGTAACAAAAGTTCTCGATATACCTGGAGCAACTCAATTGTTGGAGGAAGTACACGATACTATACACTCTTGGAATATGGCTGCGGAATTGAGAGTTGGTATGTAGCGAATAGGAAGTCGAGCCGCTAACGCAGTGGAATTACTAACAGTAGAAAATTTGCCAAAGTGCACCGAGGAGCAACTTCGGTCCATTTTTGAGCCATTCGGGATCATTTCTCAGGTCACAGTTGGCTCGACGATTGGAAAGATCACGTTTGAAGAAAGAGACGACGGTTTAGCTGCTGTAGAAAACATGAACGGATTCGAGTACTTTGGGAACTATTTGAAGGTAAGGGAAGTAGCCTAGTAGGTGGTACATAGAGTAGAAAGTGGTGTAGCAAGTGCATATCGCTGAAGAAATTAGGAGAGTGTGTAGAAATAAGAGGTGTATCTAGAAATTAGAGGTGTATCTACAAATTAGAGGAGTATTCAGCGAGTGAGATAGCTGAAAGCCAAAAGCTTTGTTGGTTAAGGTACACTAGAATCACATTAGATCACACCCGTACATTATTCAGACATCTGAGGACCATAGCGTCATCAGAAAGTTGCCGAGAGCAGCCGGTTACGTACCAACGACACGCTGCACGCTGCAATAGCAGATACTTCCCCAGAATTCCCGGCTATACATCCTCAATGCCAATACCTAATTTAATAGACACAATTAATCAAAACCTCGGTACCAGTAGAATATACACCTTAGTTGCCACAAGGATGCAACCATTGCAACAGAAGCCTCTAGTGCCATTTGCAACAGAAGGCTCTAGACTTCCTGTATATTGAATTCTGGAACATTCCAATTTTTGTCGTGCGTGCGCCAACCGTAGCAAGGTGTCACCCACACGACACTGGCCACTTTATGACAAGGAGTTTTCACTGACAATTTTTCCAGTGGCCAACTTCTACACTAAAGGGCAAGTTTACTCCTTACAAGAAATTAAATACAAATATAAAGATGTCAGATTGGGATTCAGTTACTATAATCGGTTCTAAAGCCAGAGTTGGTGGAGGTGGTCCAAGAGAGACTGTTGCAAGAACTGCTGGTCAATTAAACGCAGCCAGAAGAAGTGGAGCTGTTGTTGGTACTGAAAAAAAATATGGTAGCACCAACACCAAGTCCAACCCAGAAGGACAAAGATTGACAAAGTTAGACGCAACTGACGATGTTGTCCCAACGAAAAAATTAGACGCATCTGTCGGAAAAACCATTGCTCAAGCCAGACAAGAGAAAAAATTGACACAAAAGGACTTGGCCACCAAGGTGAATGAGAAGCCACAAATCATCAACGACTACGAAGCCGGAAGGGCTGTACCAAACCAGCAATTGTTAGGTAAATTGGAAAGAGCTTTAGGGGTCAAGTTGAGAGGTAAGAACATCGGTGAACCATTATTTGCCAAGAAGTCATAAGCATGCAGTGCTAGACTATAGAGACCAGGAGGAAAAGGGCAAGAATGAAACCACCCTCTGTTTTAAAAACTTTTTTTTTTATTCTAAACAGTATTAGGGGGTGTTTCCTTTGCTACTTACTCATTTGGTTCATTTCACTTTTGATTTTTTTTCATTGTGAAAGCGATGGGTTGAAAATGGCTTTTCTTTCTTGATTTGTACGTTTATAGCGGTATATTACGTAGGTAAACTATTGTGGTGAAAGATGGGGAAGAGTTTATAAGCGAGCCATAGAAGAAAAGGAAGGTGCAATTTTTTTGCAGTTTCTTTTTTTTCTCTCTTTTGAGTATGAACGATTCCATTTGGATTTTTATGATATAAACGACATGATCTAATTGCTTATAACATTGTAGAACTGCGGAGACGAGACATTTATTCCAGCGTTCCGCCCCGATTACATAAATATTGGTCTCCTCAATGATGTAATAATTTCGCATATGGTGATGTAATCATTCCAGACCACCTTGCTGACATGATGCTTTAGTAAGGAAAAAAAAATTTGGCTGCAAATTGCAACTTATAAAGTGCGCCGCTACATCCAAGTGGTCCAAGAGATGGTAGCAAAAAAAAAATAAAGAAGAAAATTACTCAGATTCATAAGTATTTGTTAATTCAATGCCATAGTTCACAGTACATAATTTTTGGTTACAATCTCTAGAGGTATATGCTTCCTCAATAATATGGGCGACAAATGCCCAGTAAAACAAGTATGATTTGTTTGGCTCAAATGGGAGCCTTTTCTCCCTTCTTCTGCTTCTGCTTCTTCTCCTCAAATTCAATGCAGTACCCTCTAGCTTCCTTATCCGTAGTGGGGTTACGGGAAGTAACATAGTTTCTAAGGGTGTATGGTCGTAATTTATAAATGGTAAAGTCTAAATATTCTTTCTCCTTTATAACCTGATTTCCAATTAGATCTTTATATGCTAAGCGTGAGTCGTACCAAAACATTTCCGAGATGGGATGCTTGGAAGGTGACTTTTTAAATCCTGACATGATTCTAAACTTGGCTTCAGTATCAAGAGATCCAGGTAGAGCAACAAACTTCTCCCTGAGCATGCGCAAAGCTTCCCTTCCATTGACCATTTGGTTCCGTACTTCGAAGTAGTACTTTTTGGCCTCGTCCACAAGCTGGAATCGGAGAGCCAACACTTGGTCTGAAGCTGACAAATATGCAGATCTGTTTATGAAATCAATACCAAATACAGCGAATACTTCGGGCTGGACATCTGGCCCAGTACCAGAGAACTTTAATATGCAGTTGACACGCAAAGCCAGATCATCAGTGCTCTGGTCTTCCTCTTCTTCTCCTTCATCCTCCACTTTCTCTACAGACAACTTACGCCTCTTAGCCACTTTTGGAGTCTCTTCTCGTCTTTCTTCCTCCAACTCGCTTTCACGAATTTTCACTAATTCATCTTCTCTGGCTTCGTTGTATTTCTCTATGCTGCTGATCATGTCTTTAATGATATGATCCTTTTTAATCAAAGGTGAACTGTAGATACCTTTTTTGAAGCGAGAACATTTAATCCTAGGATTAACCGGCGTGCTGTCAGAGTTGTTACCATCATTTGAGCTCTCGCTTTCACTACGGGTATTGTCCGTAGAAAAAGATGAACTCGAGAGCTCGATCGTTGTATTTCCATCTTCAGAACGATGCATGTCGGCTGATATTTATTATTAGATCAAGATTCTCCCGTCTACACGGCAACATCTTATTTTTTATTACATTCTGCTCTAGATATATGTGTTTCAGTATCGAATTACGTGGATGACCTGCTACCAATACCCTTATTTGCCGTTTGTTCTACCTTACTAACCTGGGTAACCTTAATTGCGCAACCCTTACGTAATCATGCAAACTAACTGAAGTGGCCGTATGGACTTTTGACACATTCTAAATGACCGCGGAAACTTACTTTCCAGAAGGGCCCAGCCTTTAACGCATTTAAAAAATAATGAAAACAAATCATTATCCATAGTTAGTAAAATCTGTGGTAATGTCGGCTACTAAATTACGATCGGTTGATGACCAAAGCTGCATCTGGAATTACTAAGTCGGGTCTAAAATATCTCGGCTGCAAAATTTTTTTTCGGGGCATCCATTGCAATGCAGGAGCCAGTACTGAAAGAGCGCGGTTAAAAGAGTGTATTCATACCATGACCTTCTGTACGTTTGGTCACCAGTGGCACTGCTGTTGTCTTAATCGTGTTTAAATTGGTAGAAATGTATTAAGCTTAAAGTTGAAAAAAGCAATTTGAGAAGTATCAGCTCGGTGATAGGTGTGGTGAAAAGGTTAATCAAGTTCGGCTGACAATAGAGAAAAAGGTTATTGCTTGTTCGGCTGAGAATGAGGGCTGAGGAGGCTGAAAAAAGAAGAGGAAATCGGAGATAATAAGTACTGTCAAACCTTATAAATGAAGTCTAATTTGCGTTCCAGGTGAAACGTATTTGTAATCAAAGTGGAGAAGATTACTCTTCGAAAGTAGTACCCTGAGTGATTTTAGGTCTAGGTTGAGTAGCGGAGGGCAAGACTGGAGCATCAGCGATGTGCTCAGCCCATAGTCGGCTGCGCAGATGCTTATCAGTTGGTCGTCTGAGAGTGTGCTCAACGGCGGCGCATGACGAATTTGGTCACGTGCCTTCGTTTTAATATAGTATATTAGTAACCTGCCTCTTGGACTAGACATAATTGGTCCCTTGGCCCAGTTGGTTAAGGCGCGGTGCTAATAACGCCGAGATCAGCAGTTCGATCCTGCTAGGGACCATTTTTTTTATTATTATTTAAAGATCTCAGATCTTAGCGGACTTTCAAGACTATTTGGAAGTTCGAACCACCTGTGTGGTCATCTCTCAATTAGGTCGCTCGGTAAAATTAACCCATTGCCAAAAATCGAGCCAATAAATTTTTTTCATCGCGCGCGGCTTCTTTTTCTACTTAGGACACCTTCTTAGCTCGCTTGTCCGAGCCAGATTCAAATCTTTAACAATTCGTTTAAGTGGGCTTTGGAGCACTAAAAAGATAACCTATTACATCAATTACGGTCAAATCCGTGTACGCAAGAAGTGGGGCACATTAGTGTTAGTTGGAACTCTTAGCTTTAGTGAAGAGAACAAATTATAAGCACTCGCACTTGCCAATGCACCACTTTTGTTTTCTTTTTTTTTTTTCTAAAGTCACTTTTTTCTCTGCATAACGCCGTAGTGGCTCCAGTAGGAGAGGATTGAAATCATTGGCTGTAGAGTAGCGTTAAACCGTTGCCAAATTACAGAATTGGCCCACAATCCAGATATTGGTCTCCTTGGCACCTCTTGAAAAATTCTGTGGGGATCAACTCCACAATTCATCCATGTCATCTTCTCGCTTACCATTCCATATTCCAGTATTCCCTCTCGATGGCATCTCTTCTCATGTCGCTTGCAACTTCCAACTTTCAAGCGTAAATCTTAGCGAGCATGACAAAAAAAAAGAAACAAAAAAAAAAAAAAATTGCGGAAAAAAAATTGTAAAACACCGATCAAAGACTAAGCTAACGTTAGTTGATAGGTTGACATTTCCTCTCACGGTTTCTTATCACGCCGCCTCGCTTAGTTAGCTTGAACTCCAGTACAGGTGGACGAGTCAAATCTAGTCGAAATATCGCGAACAGGTTTCTCATTTATTCATAAACTAGCCCAGCATCTATGTGGGGTCCCCAAAGTACTACTGCCTCGATCAATTTTTTGTAAAGCTTATTTCCCCCTCGCGAAACACGGCATTACCATCTAAACAAAGCTACAACAGCGCAATTTTTACCTGCACTTCTCCACTATTAGAAAATATCCTGTATGGAAGTCCGAACCTTAATGCATGCATTGAAAAATATCTCTCCAGCCCAGCAATGACTACGGTTTTCCACCTTCCTAACCTTATCATGATAAGAAAAAGGAAAGTGGAAGAAAAAAAAAAAAATAAAAAAATTTACGCCAGATGCTCAGCTATATATAACATTTCGTAGTTCCTGAATTTTACAACTTTTCGGTTCTGATTGCTTTTAGAGAACATAATCTCCACCTTCAAAAAAAAAAAAGTTCCGTTTTAGACGTAAAATATCGCTGCATTACCCACATTGTGATATTTTTTAGTGTTTCTTTTTTACGACCATCGCTACTTTTTTACTGCCAATTGCTTACTCCTTACAGCTGGGCGCTTGCAACACTTTTGTCTATATAAAGCGGTACAAATTCCAAAAATAAACATGGGTAAAGATCTATTCTCAGTAAAATCAGCAGGTTCCCACCACAGACCAGGGATCTACCGTTCCAACTCATCTCACTATGCCATCTCCATTTCCAACTCGAGAATAGTGCCATATGATGAAAAGGGAAACCCTTTGTCTCCAGACAATTCAGAGGAAGCTTTTAACCCCGAATCTTTAGAAAGAGGACTTAAGTCCAGACATGTGCAACTTATTGCCCTTGGTGGTTGTATCGGTACCGGTTTATTTGTGGGTACAGGTTCTGCCTTGCTGACCTGTGGTCCTGCACCATTGTTAATTTCCTATATGATCATGTCCATTGTCATGTTCTTCGTTATGAACATGTTGGGAGAGATGACCACCTTCTTGCCTTTGCCAGGTAACGGTCCACAGGCTTTCGTCACCAACTACTTTGACTCCTCTCTCGGTTTTGCTACTGGTTGGAACTATTGGTATGCTTTTGCCATGCTTGTTGCTTCTGAAGTTACTGCTGCCTCCATTGTTATTCAATATTGGACAACAAAGGTCAATGTGGCTGTGTGGATCACCATTTTATTAATTGTAACTATTGGTTTGAATTTGAGTTCCGTCAAATACTTTGGTGAGGCTGAATTCTGGTTCGCCAGTATCAAGTTAATTGCCATTACTGGTTTAATCATTGTCGGAATTGTCATTTTCTTCGGTGGTGCTCCAACCCACGACAGATTAGGTTTCAGATACTGGAAGTCTCCAGGTGCGTTCAAAGAACACTTACACGGTGGCGATACTGGTAAGTTTTTGGCTGTTTGGACTGCTATTATCAAATCTGGTTTCGCCTTCATCTGTTCTCCAGAATTGATCTCAGTTTGTGGTGCTGAATCTGTTGCCCCAAGAAGAAATATCCCTAAGGCTGCTAACAGATTTATCTACAGATTGGCATTCTTCTACATCATGGGTACCTTGGTTATCGGAGTGATTGTTTCTTCGAACAATCCTAGGTTATTGAACGGTAGTTCCGACGCTTCTGCCTCTCCATTCGTCATTGGTATTCAAAATGCTGGAATCAAGGTATTGAACCATATTGTGAACGCTGTTATTTTGACCTCAGCTGCCTCTGCAGGTAACTCATTCTTGTACTCTTCTTCAAGAACTTTGTACGGATTGAGTGTTCAAGGATTGGCTCCAAGTATTTTCTCTAAGGTTAACAGAATGGGTGTTCCTTACTATGCGGTTATTGTGTCTTCCCTTCTTGGATTTTTATCGTACTTAAACGTTTCTTCTAGTGGTGCTAACGTTTTCACTTGGTTTTCCAACATTTGTACTATTTCAGGGTTCATTTCTTGGCTTGCGGTTACTTTAGCCTATATTAGATGGAGAAAGGCCATCAAATACCATGGCTTGACTGAAAGAGTGACTTACAAGACTATTTTACAGCCATATGGAGCTTACTTTGTTCTTTTTTTCATTGGACTTGTCACCATCACCAATGGTTACGCTGTTTTCTTTGACTTTAAGGCATCTGATTTCATTGCTGCTTACATTACTTTGCCTATTTTCGCTGTCTTGTATGTGGGTCACAAGCTCTACAACTACTTTGCTTTAGGAAAGACAGACTTTGTTGTGCCTATTGAAGATATTGATTTATTCACTGGTTTGGAATTAATCGAAGAAGAAGAGAGGTCGACACCTGAAAGATTACCTAACAACGTTTTAGAAAAAATTTGGTACTGGATAGCTTAAGCTATTCGGGTGGTGGCTCTTTGAAAGAGACTGTGTAAAGAAAATACACTTTCATATATTACTAGTGTGCAGAAGTGCTACCATTATTCTATTGAATGAATGAATGACAGAAAGAAATATACAGATGTAAGAGGTAATAGAAAATAGAGTAGAAATATATGAATCTTAATTGAACCATAGTATGTAAATGAGAAATTTGTATTAGTGAACCCCTCTCCATATCAAAAGAATCACCAATCTGATCTTAGAAATGTTTCACTTTCTTGGCTGATGGATAATGCTGTCAGCTCATCTTCTAGCTTGCAGCAACTTATTATTTCCCGTCTACGATTTCCAATTTAAAGAAGAAATTACGAATTCTCCAAAAAACATTGAACATAATATCCAAGTTATCAATTTAGTGGGACATTCCCATCAAAGACAACAGCCGATATATTGATTCAACTTTCATTCACGCCTTATCCCATGTAGGTACCAGTCCGGGTGGAAAGAGCATGTTAGTAGATGGTCTTGGGTATGGGTGTACGGATGTTACTATAATGGAAGTTTCAATTTTCGGGGCCCCTAATAATGATACCTTCACTTAACATAATCAGCCGGTCTGAATATTTCACGAAACATCATACTTTACCCCCACCAGACTTTCTTTCCCTCTTCAATTCTTCTACCTCTTTAACTGATCACCACTTGCTCCAGAACAGCTCTGAGATGATCATCTCGACTACATGCAGGACACAATTGAAAAATTATACCCTCTAAAGCAAAAAAAGAAAATCTAGATGTTACCACTTTCTTAGCTCAAATCAAACGACTCAAGCTCTAAGGATGTCCAGTTTATCTGCCCAGCTTAATAAAATCAGCGAGAAGACGGCCTCGATTGCCTTGGACCGTAAATCGAGGTCGAAATTACACTCTCGTTCGTTGATTTTCGATCCGAAGACTGCTGCGGGCCAGGACTATGATTTCATCTACTCTTACTGTTTAGAGGGGTTTGAAGAATTGTGCAATTTGGATTCTAGGTTCCAAAAATTCCACGCAACCTTATTCTCAGAGACCTCGATTAACACCGACCGTAATGTCCAGAGCAAGGACGTTGTAGATAGCTTAAACAAGAACATTGAAGTCTTCTTGACGTTAGTAGGCCAGTACTGGCTCTTGAGTCCTGCAGCTAGAGCAGTTGAGTGGTTAGTGAGAAGATTTCACGCCAACGTTCATAACGGCGAGATGATGTTGTTGCTGGTTCTCCCATACTACAAGTCTCCCGTCTTTGTCAAATGTATGAACGTCATACCTAAGGGTAATGACTTCCCAGCCATTTTCCAGTGGCTCAGTGGTTATAGAGAACAATTAAGGTCTCCAACTTCCACTTCTCTTGTCAAGGCGTTTGTTAACTTTGAATTTTTCAAGTTCTACAACGCCTACTTGGTGGAAAGCTTAAAGACGAGAACTGCATACAAGGATCAGTTGGTGTTGTACTTGTCCTGTTCTGTGCAAGTGGTTGCAAGCTTCAGCAAGGACTTGGCAAGATTCCAAGAAGATGGATGGTTAAGTCTCATTGTCGAAGGTGTTGGCCAGTTGTTGGTTAGCAGACAAGAGCATCAATTCAGCTTGGGTGTGGTGCACGACTGTAAGTTGACTGCATACTCTATTGTATCAGTTTTGAGCAGCATTGTGCCACTCTCTCAAGTTTTAATTGAGTCTATCACTAAAAGCATTGTCAGTGACCCAAGGCTGTTTGAACATGGGTTAAAAAGACAAACTTTGATTGTATTAGGCCAAATTTGGAGTCAAAGTTCGGCTAAGAGAGGCTTCCCTACCTGTCATACCGGGATCGACAAGCACAGTCTCAAAGAGTTGAGCTTGGAGGGCTACAAGGTCAACAAGTTGATCATTCTGTATGTATTGAGTGACAATTCTGACAACGACAGTAAATGGGAATTGTTAGATTTGATTTCTCTCGAGAATGACGTTATTTTTAAAGAATTAACCCAGTGGTTGCTCTTACAGCTGGCTACAAACTACAACAACATTACGGACTTTGAGAGAAAGCTAGTTGTTGCTCAATTTAAAAAGTTAATGGCCCAAAACTTGGCCCTTTTCAAGACTTGCCTCAACGAGTATAAGTCAGGCTACAAAGTTAGTGACTTGGAAATGTCCTTAATGACTAGTTTGGGTGACAATCTTGACAATTCCGACGATATGCTTCTCGACATGGATGACGATGAAATTGAGGACATCGATGAAGATGCAGTTGATGGCGAACAGGACTTTGGTAATACTGTTGTCTCTACCGCAGCTCCAATCACCCCAACAGGGGAGTCGTTCCTTTACAAGTCTGCTCCATTTAAGGCTCATTTGGCTGCCCTTCTTGCAGAGCTTTCCTCTCAACCTCAAAACACTCACAGAGGAATCATCAGTAAGTTCTCACAATCTAGTTTCGAGTCAGTCGAGCTGTCGATTAGTTTCTTCATTCGTGCAGCATTCACTCCTGCTGTTCCATACAATGTTAGATTATTGACCTTAAGATTCATCAAGCTTAGATTGAAGGAGTTGAGTGGTTTGCATACTTATGAATTCTACCTTTTGATCCCAATAATCTTGCTTGGACTTTTCGACAAAGACAGAAACATTAGAGCGTACTTTGTAGAGATTTTGAAGGTTGTCCAAAGTGTCAGCCTCGAGAAGAATAAGAAGACCACCTTGTTTATGGAAGAAGCCATCTACAACGGCGTTGAGCAACAAAAACGTTCCATAATTAGTCCAGCGGACGCATTGAAGTTACAAGAGTTGTTGAACGATGACATAATTAAGGATGTTGTCTTAGACTCTAGTCAATTACAACACATCTTAGAGGATAACATTTATAAACCCAAGACAGGGGGTAAGAAGTTTGGACAACTCTTCAAGACTTTTATCTTGACCCAGTGGGGATTAGACTTGCACATTACCTTCAAGGACAGATGCTGGAAGTTGTCAGATGATTGTAAGTACTTTTTCGACAATGATTTTGTCAAGTATCAATCTGAAAGAGATTCGATCTTAGCCTTAGCCGAGGAAGCTGGATTAGCGATTGAATCTGTCGAAGACGGTTTGTTCAACCTCGTTGGTAAGGGTGTTTCCACTTCTGATTACAGTACCAAATCCGTTAACTGGCTCATCGACGCTCTTGCTTCCAATACTAGAATGCAGCAAGTTGCTGATGCAAAGATCATCCAAGTATTTGAAGATATCAAATCCTTAGATCTCAAATTGAAAATTGTGACCAAGTATATCGATCTTCTTGTCAATGACATCTCTTTGGAAATTGACCCTATTGAATCCTTGCAAACTCTCACTTATAGCCGCGATTTAGTACTTAATATCTTGAAGTTGGTTCAGATTAGTACCCAAATCCCAGAGCAAGGAGTTCCAAAGCGTAGACGTAGATCTTCGTCCTCCACAAAGCAAGCCTTGGCTAGAGATGACATCAACAACATGGCATCCACTCACTTGAAAAAGTTAACTATAGTACTTGACTTATTGGAAACTATCTTGAAGAAAGAGCACCGTGAGTCAGAAGGGGAAGACCTGGATTTCGCTGCTCCTACTCTTCTCCAGTCTCTTTTCAAGTCATTGACAGATTTAGACTACTTGGGTAACGATGGAAATTTACCTGTTTTGTATGCGCAGGAAACTTTAGCAAGATGTATGCTGTTGACTATTGTTCAAATGAAGAAGAAGGGAAAATCCCATTCATTTGATTCCAACTCTGTCAGAGCGGATTTGATTGTCAATTGTATTAGATCTAGTCAATCTCCACAGGTTCAAAACAGACTTCTTTTGGTTATTGCAGAATTGGCCTCTTTAGCTCCAGAAATTATTTTGCATTCGGTTATGCCAATTTTTACCTTTATGGGTGCTCACACAATTAGACAAGATGACGAGTTCCTGAATTCAGTTTTGCAACAAACTATCTCAAAGGTAATCCCTGCTATTGCATCAAACGGTAGCTCCAGTATGAGCGACGAAATCGAATTCCTTTTGACTAGTTTTGCTGCAGCTTTCCAACATATCCCAAGACACCGTAGAGTTAAGCTCTTCACTACTTTGGCTAAAACGTTAGGATACGATAAGCTGCTTGATATCATTTTGTTCTTGATGGGACAACAGTACAGTAAGAATGGTTCTGCTTCAGTGGTTGAGTTTTCCCAGTCTCTTTTGAGACAATTCAGTGCTAAGGAACAATTAACTTGCTTCACCAAGTTTTTCAATTTGTGGAGCTTGATTCCTGATCAGCCATTAGAAAATGGATCTGAAAAGTTTACTGAATTGAGTAGTAGATCAATCTTTGGTGCTCAAATATTAGCATTATCTAAGACTGGATTAAGTCAATTGAAATCGTCTTTGTTGAAATTTGTTGATGAATTATTAGCTAAACAAGAATTTGAAGACTTCTCTGACTTGAAGTTAAAGGTTGCTTTCAATTTGAAGGATGATGAGGCCAATTCTAATAACATTTTAGAGCCATTCAGAAACTCAATTTCATTCTTATTGACTTCGCTTGAACAGTACAACAATGAGAACTCCATTAAAATTTCAAACAATTTATATAAGCTTCTCCCCAACATGTTGGATTTGTTACCAATTAGTTTCTTTATTGATTCTATTATCGAACCATTGAATGAATCTCAGTCTGGAAGCCCAGTTTCCGTCAGAGTTGCAAGAAACTTGTGTATCTTGGCAGGAACTAAGATTGAAACTGAATTGAACAGTAACAACATAGATGCTGAAGTTGAAGCTGCTATCCTTGATAGGTTATTACCAGCTATTATTGCTAACATTGATGCAAGTGTTACGATTGTCGATGTTGAGCTTCAACAAGCCTTATTAGGAACTTTCTCGACAATAGTTGAGAAAATGGGATCTTCAAGCGAGAAATTGTCAGAACCTAAGTACTCCAAGACCATAATCGACTCCTTGAAGTGCATTACAGGCGAAAAGGGCTTGTTAAGCACTATGCCAGAAGTTATTATCCTGTCTATCAATGCTATTTCTAGTATTGTCAACGTCTTGGGTGTTAAGGTTATTGGATTTTTCCCCAAGATTATTCCTCCAGTCCTTTCTATTTGGAAAAAGACAGACGTTGAAGTTGAAGGTAAAGAAGACGAAGTATCAGATTCAGACTCTCTTTTACAAACTTCGATTCTCGTACTTCTCTCTTGTTTCATCAAGAAGATGCCAGCCTTTATGAACTCTACTTTGGATTCAACCCTTCTTACTATTCTCAACTCCAACTTGGTTGATACCTCGATCAGATCCAATGTTCTCCAAATTATCATCCAGCAAATGGATGAGCAACATATTCTTAAGACTTTATGCAAGATCTGGAGTGACAGTTTCCACTTGAACGACAATGTTGCAAACTTGGGTCTTTATGTCAACACCATGCAACTCACTATAGATTCAATGGAAAAGAAGACTGCTACATCGCAAGCCACGACGTTTGTTAAGTGGCTCATTTCAGCATTTGAGTTTAGAGAAGAAGCAGAAGCTAAGTTTGACAACAACACTATTCGTAGATTGGAGAGCTCTTTCCATTCCTGTGGAATTAGTTACGTCATGAAATTGAATGACAAGACTTTCAGACCATTGTTTGCACAGATTGTCAGATGGGCCACTACCGGTGAGGGATCGACATTGGTTGGTAGTGCAACTACAACCCGTCTACTTGCATTCTTCAAGTTTTTCAATAAACTTCAAGAACAATTGAAGTCTATTGTTACTTCGTACTACACTTACCTTGTTGACCCAGTTGCTGTATTATTAGAAGATTTTGCATCGCTGAAAGTTTCAGACATCAACTTGCGCCGTGTTGTCTTGAACTCGCTTACTTCATCATTCAAGTATGATCAAGATGACTTCTGGTCTACTCAACTGAGGTTTGAAACTATCTTTGAACCACTCTTGTCGCAATTGTACAACATCGAAGATAGCATTGGTAAGTACATTGTTAAAGCTATTACCTCGTTTATTGTGAATGTTTCCTCCGATGAGTACAACGAGAAATTGGTCCACGGAATGATCAACAGGATCTCCAATGAGAATGACCAAGTTAACTCGCAATGTAAGATCTGGAGTATCAGAACATTGAAGTCCATTTTCCAAAAGATGGGTGATCAATGGTTGACTTACTTGCCTACGTTGATTCCCTACATTGCAGAGTTGTTGGAAGACGACGATGAAGAGGTAGAGTTGGAAGTTAGAAAGGGTCTTGTCAGAGTAATTGAAAACGTTTTGGGTGAACCATTAGACAGATATCTTGATTGAGATAAATAGAATACATTTTTTAAGTTTTTTTTACCATGATTGCACGTAGTCACTGAAAAGTCACTGCCGCATCGTTTGAGGGCAGTATAGCTAAAAGTAGCCGTTGCAGGCACTTCGTAGTAGCAGGTCTCTCCACACTAGTATGGGTCTCCGTGTAAGAGGGGTCCTATACTGAAAGAAAGACTAGCACGTGACCAGTGATGACTAAGTGGCACCAACCCCACAAAACCTTTCTCCCTTAAGATGCTCGTTCTGACAGTAAAACCAATACAGGTACCCGTTTTTGGCGGCTCTGGCCTCCACCATTGCCACATATAGCTAAGGGTAATGCTACCCCAGTCTCCCGAAACCGACGGAACCACCAACCTGCATGCCCACGCAGGTCGTGCGTGACTCAAAACCATGTTCTATGGAGTTCCTTCAACTTCAAAATTTTTCAGCCAACTCAACGGCAAGACGGTCCAGTACAACCTTCCAGTAGTAAGCAAAATCAAGCAAAAATGGTATGTATGAGCAAGCAGAATGGTAAAGTGTAACTAGAAAAACAGAATGGTCGATTTTCTGGAAAAAAATAACTAAGTTGTTACAGCGTTGTACTAACTTTCCAGTCCTTATTAAAATCCGCTCAATCATTAAAGCCATTATTCGACCGTGTGTTGATCCAAAGATTAAAGCCGGCTTCTAAGACCGCTTCTGGTATTTACATCCCAGAAAAAAACCAGGAAAAATTGAACCAAGGTACCGTTATCGCTGCTGGTCCAGGTATCACCAACACTACCACCGGTAATGTTATTCCAACCTCTGTCAAGTCTGGTGACAAGGTTCTCTTACCATCTTTCGGTGGTAACCCAGTAAAGATTGGTGATGAGGAATACTTCTTGTACACCGACAAGGAAATCTTAGCTAAGATTGAAGAGTAGATGTAAACGACGAGTTAGCCCTGTAAATAAGCAATAAATAATCATTATTATGGTTTAAAACCACCGTAGATGTGCCTGTAGAGGCCTGTAGGGCTCGTGGTATGCTCACTGGGGTCAAAGGCCCAAGCCATGGCCATGCCCAGCCGGCTCCTGGCCCAAAATCCCAACCGAGATGATCACGTGACATGGCCGCCCTGGGTCTCGGGCAGTATTACCCTACTAGTTAAGGCCCGCAAGTGGAACTGCCTTCGGCTGCGAGTCAGCAAGTCGTTACTGGTGCCAAGATCAGAGTCCTGTCCCATTCATCTGCATCTACGTTCCACCTTCTACTGATGCTGTCGTTTCCCCGAACCGACCTCGAAACCGAATCCTGTGCTATCTGCAGGAACAGACGCTAGCCATTTTTTCTCTCCTTGCTACCACCCAAGCGCCCCCCCCACCATCTGATTCCCCCGACTCACAATTAAGCTATTCACACCGTGAGCCTCGCATCGTTCCAGGTAGCAGTAGGAAAGTTTCTTGTTTTTTTTTTTTCTCCACTCTGTATACAGAATCGACTTTCTAGCATTGCCTTTTAATCACGGAGTCTCTAACTAGATCCTTTCTGATAGTGGACATTGCATCAATTTTAATTAACAGGTTTCAACCTTCAGTTTGGGTAACTTTCCATCTTTTTAATAATGTCAGACGCAACCGACAGATTTGCTCAGTTCAAGCTTGTACTCTTGGGGGAAAGTGCCGTGGGAAAATCATCCATCGTCCACCGGTTCGTTAAGAACACCTTTGACAACATGCGGGAGTCCACCATCGGCGCCGCCTTCTTGACCCAGTCCGTACACCTTCCAGAGTCCAACACCACAGTGAAGTTTGAAATCTGGGATACCGCCGGCCAAGAGCGCTACAAGCTGTTGGCCCCCATGTACTACCGTAATGCCAACGCAGCTCTCTGCGTGTATGACATCACTAGCCGCTCGTCATTCAGTAAAGCCCAGGACTGGATCAAGGAGTTGAAGAAGCAGGCCCCCGAAGGAATCGTCATCTGCCTCGTAGGAAACAAAGTCGACTTGAAAGAAGAAAGAGAAGTTGATGAGCAAGAGGTGGCTGAGTATGTAGAGGAGTTGAACCAAGAACAACCAGCCGTTGGCGGTGGAGGTTCCCCTAGTAAAGTCATTTCGGCTGAATGCTCAGCCAAGTCGGGCGACGGAGTCTTGGAGACTTTCAACCTTATCGCAAGAGCATTACCCGTCGAGGACGCTGTCGGTGGCGCCCGGAACAGGCAGATAAGAAATAAGAGATCCAGCGGCGTTGACTTATCGAGAGGAAGACAGCAACAGCAACAACAGGCAGCATCGAGCTGCTGTTGAAAGAATGCTGCCTGCTGTTTCTCAAAGGCATATTTATTCGCAGTAAGATCCGCCCACTTTTTATCTTACTGACCTACACATTGCTTCAGTCATACCAGTTTATCGATTTTTTTGAGCAGGAGCACCAAGATCGGCTGAGTGACATACTGACGAGCATTTTGGGGAGAGGGACCTGCAAACACGTAACAAATAAAGAACGTATATAGTCTGATACTTAACAGGTGTCGCTGCAATGTAGCACCACAGAGTGTTACCTTGCTTTTGCTTTTGTTGAGAGCAACTCAATGATTTCTTCGTATACGTTTCCTTATTTTTTTTTTTTATTTAAATTCTTGCATTTGGTTGATACCATCCTCTTACAGCCCTTCTACTTGGATTAGCGTTGAAACATTTTAATATATACATTTACTTTGGACCACAACTCGTAGGCGGTATGGCCTTGGATTAGTATATCTATATGCAGGATTATCATATGCAACCACTTCGTGGCCCACTTGGGTGCAAATTAGCTTGGGTGTGGGTTGCACCCAACAGTCTGGAATGACATATTGGCTACGAGGAGCCTACAAGTAGATTATCTGAATGCTTATTTGTCATATCGTTTATTTTTTGCATTGTTTCTTGAAATATTTAGGTTTTTCACTGTATAATATAATTTAATGTTTTAGTTGTATTTAATGTTGATCCATTTTGTTTTGCATAGTTTATGTTCGAAATTAGTTTTGGGGTTTTTTTTTATTTTTTTTAGTTTTTTTTTTTCAGTTTTTAGGTAGTTTTTTAGTTCTTATCGAGTTGGCCTTCCTTGTTAAGCAGGTAAAAGATCCCCTCTGTATTCTTCAACAACTCATCAGGTGGTCCGAATTCCTCAACCTTACCCTTGTCTAAGACCAAAATTTTATCGCTGTCTCTAATAGTCTCCAACCTGTGGGCGATAACCAAGATTGTCTTGTCGTTGAATTCACTTCTGATTGTTTCCTGAATAATCTTATCAGTCTGGACATCGACAGCCGCTGTGGCTTCATCTAATAATAGAATCTTGGAAGGATTCAACAAAGCTCTGGCTAGGCATAAAAGCTGCTTTTGACCTGCGGAAAGATTGGATCCGTTATCTTCAATGATAGCATCAAGTCCATACAATTTCTCTGAAGTTCCCTTCTCCTTTATCTGCAGCTCACTAAGTTCTGTATTCATTTCTTTTACATGGGCCTTCAAGTGAGCCAATTCCAAAACATTCCAAAGCTGGTCATCTGTGTACTGCTGTAATGGGTCCAAGTTTTCTCTCACAGATCCCTTGACAGTCTGCGAATCTTGGGGAATAATGCTCAAATGTTGACGAAGAGTCGAAAGTGGGATCTTAGATATATCTATACCATCGATCAAGATATTCCCACCGGTAGATTCAATTATTCTGAACAAAGACAATGTTAAGGACGACTTACCTGCACCAGTTCTACCAACTATTCCTATTCTTTCTTTGCTGGCAATAGAAATGCTGATATCAGAGAGTACATTATCCAAGTGTTCTGCATACCTTGTGGAATAATTGACAAACTTAACCTCTCCATGAGTGGGCCAATCCTTTGGAGGCAAGATATGATCACTGGTGTCATAATCTTCTTGTGGTAGGTGACAGTACTCTAAGATTCTTTCAATGGAAACAGCCTGTGTTTCAATCTGCGCCCAAATTCTCACAATACTATTCAAAGTGCTGGTAATTGAAAGCGCATATGTCATGATGAACCCAAGAACTGCAGGGGAAACTTCTCTAGATCCCCCAATTGATGCTAGTGATAACAAAGACGAAGTATATATCAAAACACAGGAGATTGTTTGAATTCTGATTGACAACCATCTATTGCATGCTTCACTAGAGTATTGGGCCGTGATAATCTTATCAATATTTCTGATATTCTTCATCCGGAAACTTGATTCTCTGTCATAGGCTTTGATTGTATCAACGCCAGTGATAGTTTCTTGAAAATGGTTAATTGCTGGTGATTTTGATTTGCTCAGCAACCTCTTCAATTCTCGGGAACATGGTATGATGCGGATTCTAATATTGTTATATACAACCATTAATCCTAGAATTATGATAGAAATGGATGGTAAGAATGAAATTATCACAACAAAAGTCAGGAGAGCATTCACCAACATCATTACAAAACTGATGAAGATAAAAGGTAATGAGAGATCCACGTCTGAAATATCCAGTGTGAATCTATTCAAAATTCTACCGATAGGAGTTGTTTCAAAAAATCTCATAGGTGATCCTAATACTGATTGAATCATTTTATCATGGAAGTAGCGAGCACCACTGATAATGCATAGCGACCACAAGATAAAAGATGCTACCAAGTTCAAGAGTGCCCCACCAACTCCCACGCCAACATAAAGTGTCAAAAAGTGGGCTGAATTGACATTCTTGTGTGCCTTTGAGTTCTGTTCCGACCATTCTGTTAATATTCCATTTTTCAAAATACCCAAGAACAGGTTAACAATGGTAATTACAATGTATACAATTGCCCATCCATAGTTACATGCTTCAAGATATTCTATGAAAATCTTCAAGGGAACCCCACCTTTCTTCAGATTTTCGTCATCTTCGTTTTCATTTCCTGAAATAGAGTAGGAAATAGAATTTATCGAGGTGTTTCCGATTGATTCACGGGTAGATACTCGCTTAAGGGAGTTTTCTTCTTGTACGATAGGTTCTGAAAGTAGTTTTTCTTCCACCTTGTCCTCTATCTTTCCGAATTCTTTGATTAAGTTTTTCAATTCTCCTTCTCTCAGTACAACTTCAGAAAATGGACCTTGTTCTGTTATCTTACCATCACTTAACATATATATCCAATCGGCATCATGCAAAATTTTAACAGAATTGGTGGCTAATAACTTAGTTTTAGTTTTCAAAATCCCATTGGGGCCCAATACCTTTTCAATAATCTTGTTTCCCACATGAACGTCTACCGCTGAAAGTACGTCATCCAAAAAATAGATATCGGATTTTGAGTACACTGCTCTCGCTAAAGAAATTCTTGCCTTTTGTCCTCCGGAAAGGGAGATTCCCTTTTCGCCAACTAATGTCCCATCACCATTGGGTAATGACTCGAAGTCAACAGCCAACTGACAGGAATCAATAGTTTGTAAGTAAAAGTCATGGTCATACTTGCAACCGAATAAAATATTTTCTTTTACAGTACCATTTAAAATCCAAGGGGTTTGTGGACAGTATGCAATTGAACCTGAAAGAGTAATCTCTGATTTAGGGTCTGTGTATGGCATTTCACCAAAGAGTGCACTGAAAAGTGTTGACTTACCTGAACCAACTCTTCCGACCACACAGGTCAACTGTCCTTTTTTAGCCCAAATGTTAACATCGGATAAACCAAAATCTCCCTTGGATGCTGATGGGGTGAATGTTGAATCCTCTGAATTAGAATTGCTCTGTGCCCCTTCTTCGGCTACCTCTTCTTCAGTGATTATTGATTCTGGATTGCCTTTAGTTGAAGATTCTTCAGCCGCTTCTACTTCAGCCTTATCTTCTGTGCTACCCTTTTTAGACCACTTAAAATTACCATTGACCAATTTCACAGTAACATCTCCTAATGATTTTCCTTTTCCACTTTCCCTCTTGACAAATGAAGTATCTGAATCCTCCATCAAGAATAGTTTAGCTATTCTATTAACACTGGTCAACGATTGAACAGTCTGAGAAATGAGACCTGGTATCATAAAAATTGGCTCATTTAACATACCAATAATTGTCAAAGAAGGGAAAAGTAACTCTGGAGTTAAAGGAATATCATACAACCGAATAAAGGAAATCAAACACGCTGCAGAAACAAAGAAAGGAATACACAGTAACATGAACATAGCAAAAGACATAACAATGCCGACCTTCTTCAATGTATTTAATTCCTTGTCATTTCTAATCGATCTAATTCTCTCTAACATTGGTTTTTCCCAAGAGTATAACTTGACAGACTTGATCGAGTTTAAAACTTCGGTGGTCAAAGTGGTCCTTTCATCTTTGGCCTTCATCAATTTTGGGAATAACGAAGAAAAGGAAAGCATAATTAAGCCGCCAAATGGAATAAGTATTGCTATAGTAATGAGGCCAGTCCAGGTTGCATCTTTAATTAATTTCTTCAACAGAATTAAACATAAGGCAAACTTTATAGGAACACCAAAGAATTCTTGGAAATTGCTGCAAAAGCCTGCAATATATTGCACGTCAGTGCTGACATTAGTGACGAACTCACCAGCAGACTTATTCTTACGGGCTTCGGGACTTAATTTCAATGCCTTGTTATAGATCATGGTAGAAAGCGAAGTTTCGTAACAATAACTTAACCTTAAAACGACCATAGATGACTGGTTGAAAAAGAAGTAGTTGAAGACAGAAATGATGTACATCAATGTGGCTATAAAGTAACCGATAATCATAGGAGGAGACTCAGTTTCCAACCCCATCGTTTTCTGTGTGAAAAAGGAAATAAACCATTTTAACAAAAATGGGTTGATGAAGGTGATTGAGATTTCAACCAAGTCTGACAATAGAGCAATAAAAATCACTCCAGGGTAGAACCTCAAAAGAGGAGAAAGTAAGGACACCTTGAGGTCACTATCTGGGATCTCTTCCTTAGAGCCCAGAGAGGCTTTCTTTCTAGCTGCATTCACTTGATTATCCCAAAGTTGCTGAAGCCTTTCCAGAGTAGGTATAGATTTGATATATCCTGGAGGTTGGAATAGTTTATCATAGTCTACTTCATCTGTTTTGTACACCTCGTCTATCAATGGAGTAACCCAATTGTAGGTCAAATAGGAGAAAATATTGATTTCCTCTTCAATTTTCCATTCGTTCAAATCATAGTATTCAACAAGTTCTCTTGTGGGATACCAAAAGCTTACTTCCAAGATTAAAATTGCCACTGTCAAGATCAATCTTGAGATTTCTAAAGAGAGACCGAGCGTCGTTCCATCAGAGTAGATGGTGACGGTGGAAAAGACGTCCTGGACTGTTCCAACCAAATTGAAGGCAACCGAAATAGACCAATACAACAAGACAGAGGTCAACTGCGTGGCAGATCTCGTGGGCTCGAACAAGTGTAAAGGCAAAATCACACAAGAGGTCAAAAACGTGGATAAAGCGAGAGACACCACGGAAGGTAAACTTCCAAAGTTAACTACTAAAAGTCCACCAAGGACAACCGCCTGTAGCACTATTAGGAGCAATCGGAACTGTTGGAACACACCATCAATTCCTGACCCGAAAGTATACTTGAGCTTTTGGGGCCCATATTGGGAACTAAGCGCAATTTCTAGAAGTTGGTATAGCGAGAGTGCCCCAATAACCGTCTCTGTGGCAATGGAAACAACATAGTAGAAGTCTGGGTTGATTGAGTTCCCGTATGGCAGATGTAGTACTGCAGGGAGATTTATCTCAAGCATAGTTAACATTCACGCAGCCGAGAACACTCTACCTGTTGAATATCACCCACTGTTGCTGAAAAAGTGCGACCACGATTGAAAAATGGCTCCACTACTGATACTTTATGTTTTTTATCCGTGAGGCTGATATGTCAAAGTTGACATTATCTTTATTTTAAGTTTTGCCCTCCCTTTGTGCGGCGACATCGGTCTTAGAACCCTGAGAGGTTAGGCATAGGAGGTTAAAAAAATGGATAAGATATAGAAACAGATAAGGCATTAATCAGCAGAATTTTGGGAATTCAACATGAATATATCCAGTAGAGCACCTGGAGAAGTAACTCTAAATATGTCCATTATAGAGCACCTATATTGTTAAAAATGGCAATTTTTAAAAAAAAGTATATAGAGTATTAGAGATAGATAGAAGCAATGTACGTGCAACTGCAGGGTTCGGCTTCTATGGACGGCTAGAAGCTGCAGAAGCTGCACGCTTCGGGCTAAAACAATGCCTAGAAGCTGCTTACTTCCGGCTAGCTAACATCGACCAAACTAGAGCCGAATGCTAAACTTTACAAAGCCTGTTCATCAAATTCAAATAGGATATTTGAGTAGGTAAATATAGATGGAGGATTTCTCTCGTCTCACTTATATTGACATCAAGTACTCAACTTCTTCATTTGTCACCTGCAAACGAGGCTGAACTAGTTTTACTTTCATGCCGGGCCCAGATAATAACGAAGTGGCTCTTTAACTTTACGAAAGTATAATACTTTATTTTTAGAATGAAACCAAGGGTTAACATGAAATTCGGGTCTTTTGGTGACTTCCCGAAAAGTGGCCGGGAAAGACAAAAAGGTGTCGAGTATAGGGAGATTCTATAGGTGATCACTTTCTTCGATATACACCAGTATCCCCTTAAAAGGTTGGAGTACTGCGAGCGGCTCTCTGTAATACCCTTATGTAGATGCATATCACTTCTCGTTAGAACTTCTGTATAGTAATTTCATATTGCTTGACCAAGCGGCTCATTTCTGGCTCCATGTAGAGTATGCTATTTTTACAATAAGCAGTGAAAAATCGATGATGGAACTAGCCATGTTATTGTAGAGCTCACTTACTTGCGAATACGCAAGTGAAACAGTTTTCACGAAGAGTATATAAGAAGCCTGGCTATGGCATTTTGAAATGGGAAGTAGTTTCCTCTGATTCAAAAGCAAATCTCGGTGATGAACTCTTTTCTCTTAGTGTTGGTCACATTTTCGTGCTGGGCTCTTGCCCAAAGTGATGGAATAGTTCACAAGAAGATCGAGAAACTTAAATACAAGGAAGAAATAGGAATCCAGTTGGCGGAAACTGGAAACTACTTCTACATGAACATTAGTATCGGTAACCCTCCACAAGAAGTAAAGGCCCTAGTCGACACCGGGTCCGCTGATGTGTACGTAAAAACCTGGTATTTCAATGTTAACGAATCGTTGACTGCTGAAAGATACAAGGGACCATATACCTATTCCCAATCGTTCGGTGGAGGAGGTGTATTCGGGTCTTATTTCAATGATACCATACGTGTGGGAGAATTCCAATTGGATGACTACTTTATGGGACTCGTCAAGCGTTCTACGGAGATCGCTGGAGGTCCGCCAGCTTTACTTGGATTAGGACTTCCTGCGGTAGAAACAGGGATTTCTCAGTTCTACTATGATAACTTTTTGATCAGGTTGGCAAAAAGCAAACAAATCAATTCAGCTTCCTTTCTGTTTTGGTTCAACAATGAAAACTATGGATCGACTGGCGATATGATCTTCGGAGGAATTGATTTAGCAAAAATTGAAGGAGAGATTACCAAAGCCCCAATCAACGATACTGTTATTACAGGAGAATCGGTGGGAAAGAGGCATCTCATAGCTAGTTTTGATTCTATCTCAACTTCAAATCATGCCGAGAGAATACTGTCCAAACTGGGATATTTAATTGATATGGGATCAACCTCGGGTTCTTTGGAGCCTGAGATTTGGCAGGCGGTGGGAGCTGCTTTCAATTTAACAGAGTATCAATACACAATAGCAGATGACACCCAATCCGTTTGGTCCTATAAATGTGGAACCGTGGACCTCACCCAGACAATCAACTTCCAGTGGGGAAGCAAGTTGGTGAAATCTAAATTGGAAAACCATCAAGTCTCTGAGAAATGGTACAACGATAATTTTGGGCTTTCGGTCGATGGAGTTAACCCTCACGACGTTTCTGATCTGGAAACATGTATCTTGGCCCTCTCAAAGGGACATAACGACTCCTTCAATATTCTAGGAACATTTTTCATGCGTGATCTATACCTTGGGGTAGATACGGAAAACTTTGAATTCATTATAGCAGACTACAAGGAAACCGACGATTCTAGAATTGTCCCCTACTATTGAAAATAGACGGTTACCAATTGAATTATTGAGTGGAGTGTAAATGCAGCTGAGTGGCCAGTGGAAGGGTTATAATTTTTGCACCCATTTGCGCACAATGCAAAAGAAATTTGAGACAACACTTGGTCAGCTTTGACGAGGTACAGAGGTCTTATCTGCAAAGGATCCAAACTATTGTGCGACCTTATATACATATATATGCAGTTAGAGACTAAAAGAAGGGATATTCCTATTCAAATCCGTGTAAGTTACAACTAAACTCACCTAGTAACTGTACCAACCTAAATATAACATGCTGCATAAAAAACATGCGATTAAGTAAGCAAGTCTGCAGCATTAGTTAGACCCAGGGCAGAAGAATAGACGCAACAAAGAACAGGTCGGAATAATAGTGCAGCTACAGCACAGCACCGGAAAGATTGATAAGGGCCATTAATAAGCCGTTACCAATAGGCTCGGTTGCAATAGTTTTGCAGATTACCAACAAGGCATGTATTTTAGAGGAGCTGCAAACAACTGCAGACTCCATCTAGGGCATAAAAGCTGCAGCAAGTGGCCCAGTGGGCCTGCAGATAACGTACCAGAATAGTGAAGGGACGAGCTGAGCTAATTTTCGAGAGAAAAAAAAAGGAAGAATAAGCAAATGTATTCCGACTGTTCCTTATTAATTTTGCGCAAGAATGTAGCCAGTTCTCCAAAATAAACCGTGCATCTGGTTCTACCAGAAGTGGGCCCTTTGGCTAAAGGCCAGTCCATCTTCGTTCTTTTCCTGCATGCTCGATGTGGCTCTCAAAAGTTTATATCCGGGTAACACCATCTCTTTCATATAGCATTTTTTATTTTTTTCTGTTTTTGTGTAACTGAAAAATTTTCGTTTTACCTCCAAAAAAATTTTACGACCACCAAAATTTTCAGTCGCTTCTTCTTCTTCTTCTCTTCATCATTATCGATACATATTACAATGTCCCGTCCTCAAGTTTCCGTTGTTTCCACTGAAGGTAAGGCTGGTTCCACCCAGCTCCCATTACCAGCTGTCTTCTCTGCTCCAGTTAGACCAGACTTAGTCCACTCCGTCTTCGTCAGAGTCAACAAGAACAAGAGACAAGCTTACGCCGTCTCCGAAAAGGCCGGTCACCAAACCTCCGCTGAATCCTGGGGTACCGGTAGAGCTGTTGCCAGAATCCCAAGAGTTGGTGGTGGTGGTACCCACAGATCCGGTCAAGCTGCTTTCGGTAACATGTGTCGTGGTGGTCGTATGTTCGCTCCAACCAAGACCTGGAGAAAATGGCACGTAAAGGTTAACCATAACGAAAAGCGTTATGCTACTGCCTCTGCTATTGCTGCCTCTGCTGTCACCTCTTTGGTTCTTGCCAGAGGTCACAGAGTCGAAAACGTCAAGGAATTGCCATTGGTTGTTGCCAACGAATTCGAATCCGTCACCAAGACCAAGGAAGCTGTCGCTGTCTTGAAGGCTGTCGGTGCTCACAAGGATGTCATCAAGGTCATCAAGTCCAAGAAGTTGAGAGCCGGTAAGGGTAAGTTGAGAGGTAGAAGATTCACCCAAAGAAGAGGTCCATTAGTTGTCTACTCCCAAGACAACGGTTTAGTCAAGGCCTTAAGAAACGTTCCAGGTGTCGAAACCGCTAACGTCAAGCACTTAGGTTTATTGCAATTGGCTCCAGGTGCCCACTTAGGTAGATTCATCATCTGGACTCAAGGTGCTTTCGAATCCTTAGACTCTGTCTACGGATCTGACTCCTCCAAGTCCGTCAAGACTGGTTACACTTTACCAGCTAACATCATCTCTAACACTGATGTCACCAGATTGATCAACTCTGCTGAAATCCAAGCTGTTGTCAGACCAGCCGGTCAACCAACTCAAAAGAGAACCCACGTCTTGAAGAAGAACCCATTGAAGAACAAGCAAGTCTTATTGAGATTGAACCCATACGCCAAGGCCTACTCTGCTGAAAAGCTCGGTTCCGCCAAGGCTCAAGCTGGTGCCAACACCAAGCCATCCAAGGGTCAATTCGCTGAAGTCTTGAAGAACTAAATGTGAAAAATGATACTTAAATATCTTTTCGCATAATAAAAGTCCTTCAAACGCTGTGTTATTTATACTTATAGGCTATTGAATTAATGTATGAGTGATGCTCTAGTACGATATATATTGTAGCCCTGTAGTGAGCTTGTAGAGTGAATGGAAAAGTAGTACAGAGACTGTGAGAATATAGCCAAATCAATGCGTTACGAGCTCCGTATAGGAAACTTCCTCTTTGGGAATAGCGCATGAAAGTGCTGCATCTCATTTTGCTACCTATATGGAACACTTTAAAGGTTAGTAAATTCAGAGAATAGGGAACAAGTCAAACTAAAGAATTAGGAACAGAGTGTTCTATCAAGGTAGCCATTGTATCATTCTGAATTAGCTAGAAAAAGTGGATTCTCGTTCGAGCAAAGAAGATGGAATGATATCATTTTGAAGAGCACTCTGACGAAGCATACTCTAATTATCTACAATATAACTATATTAATATATTTAATTTGATGAAGAATTTAGCATTTAGGAAAATATAAATTAGGTATGTAGCTTGTTATGGGCCAGAAGTGCCAAAATAGAAGGCAGTGCGCTGGCTGGTCCACAACACCTTTTTTGCATTTATTGGGCCACCATTTCGTCAGAATAAGAAAGATTTAGTTCTATTTTTTTTTTTTTTTTTTTTTTTTTTGTTTCTTGTTTGTTTAATCGTGATCGTAATTGTATTTTATTATCTAGTTGTAAATGTGTTTAAGATACAAGTGGAAGAACATTTGCTTGGAAGTATGTCTCTCCGTTTGGTAAAGTTCCAATAATATTTCCTCTGGTAGTTGAATATTCACAGATGGTATACTGCCTCCAGATATTGTCACAGGTAACCATGGCGCATCCTAATTGGGTAGTAGATTTCCAGATAACTTGGGTAAAGTGACCAGTAGCTTCAGAGAACCCTGGTTCGCTATAGTTGTAGTACTTGATTTCATCGTACCAGGCATCCACAGGGTCTTTTCCACCAACGTAACCAGCGGCCAAGTTTTCACCGTATGGACCTCCAGAGTGGATCAATTGAACATTGTCACACAGGAATGCTCTTGCAGCGTAGGAAGCAGCATAGTCAACGAGAGTGGTGTTCCATTCTAAGTCTGGAACTCCGTGAAGTGCTCTCTTGATGTTGTGCTCATTCAAGATATCGGTTTCAAAGGAAGTCAAGCCAGACGACGTAGTAGCTGAAGCCGATGTTGAAGAAGTTGATGATGAAGTTGATGTTGACTCAGAGGTGGTAGTTGGGGTAGTCGAGGTAGAAGTAGTTGAAGTTGAGGTGGAAGATTCAGAGGTGCTCGTTGGAGTGGCTGAAGTAGAAGTAGAAGTTGTGGTTGGGGTCGTTGAGGTAGCGGAAGTGGTTGGGGTATTTGGGGTGGAGGTTGAAGAAGTGGTGGTTGGTGTGCTAGTGGTGGTTGGTGTGCTAGTGGTGATTGGGGTACTAGTTGTAGGTGTAGCGGTGGTGGGTGTGCTAGTAGTAGTTGGTGAAGTTGTGGTTGGTACGCTAGTGGTGGTTGGTGTAGCGGTGGTTAGTGTGCTAGTAGTTGGAGTGCTAGTAGTGGTTGGCGTTGAAGCACTCGATTCAGTAGCTGGTGTTGCAGTTGATGTGGCGAGTGTAGTAGGCGTAGTCTGTGCTACAGTTGTGTCAGCGGTAGGAGTGCTTGTGGGCGTTGATATTTCAGTAGCAGATGGAGTCTCTATAGCTGTACTGGAGGAATCAACTGTTGCAGCTGCAGCATTTGGTGGTGGTCCATTGACTGTTGCCACCACTATGTTTGTCTTCACCACCGTATTTGTTGTATAAGTAACCCACTCTGTTACTGCATCAGCTGTGTGGTATCTCGTTATGATGGCTGGAGCAGCATTGACAGTAGCTGCAAAAAGTGCAACATAGTAACCGGTTCTCATGATATAGTGCGCGAAGTGTAACCGGGGTCAGTGAAATAGCTCTTAGCTTGGCAGTATTGAAAAGAAAGTGTGAAGAGATAAAACTCAAATATTTTTATAAGTTGTTGACTTTTTAACTTAAGTTGATTCCTCCTACGGGGAGTCGTGGATATTTAAATGCAAACTTTTGCAGTAATTACAGCTGGCATATACGGGCGCCAGCTCAAATTTTGAGCGCGGTGAGGGCACACAATTTACGACAAGAATATATGAAGTAAGGTTATTGTTGTATGAATATTTCATCTTTTCTCTGCATATCTAAGGCAGCATACATGTATGTGCCCTATTAGCTTGGAAGTATGTCTAATCCATAACTTAACCAGCTTAAGCTTGCAGCAATAGTCGTGGCTGGACCGCACAACGGTTTGAAGAACATCTGTACACCCAAGCATTATAAGCATGCTGGCGTAAAATTATGCATATTTCCATTTCATGCAGAAAAATATTGGTGGTGCCAAAATTGATGCGCCTTGATGCAGTTGGCAGGGTGTTCAGTTGGATAAAATCTGGCTGACCAAGCACTTTAACAAGAAAGGAAGGAAACAATGTACCAAATTGACCATTTTACGTAAATTGTTCAACTTAGCCGGTTTACTGTTGTATGAGGTGATTTCATCAATGAAGGGGAATTAATAATAAACTTTGAACAATCACTCTGCCCACTGTAGAGGTATTCTCTTGGTATGGAAGAACAAATTAAAAACTTTAACTCTATTACTAAGGGGTCCAGGAGTGCATCTGTTGCGTGGTGTAAAGAAATTGATTATTGCGACAAGAAAAGCGAATGAGTGGAACAGCTGGATTATGGTTTCTGATGCTGCCCAACTTTCCAAGATTGGAAGGCTACTTATCCCAAGCCAAAACAATGAATCCACATGTTTGGTAAACATGGGAATTATTCTATTTTTCTCCGCTATCACCAGTACTTCGTGCTCAGTGCATCTAATTAGAATTAATTTCATTGCAAATGCCGAAAATCTTAAACACCTTCACTGTAGATAGTCAAAAATAAAGAAAAAAAAAAAAAATAAATAAAAAATAAAATAAAAAAATAATTTCGTAATAGCGAAAGTGGAATTCAGTTCGCTGACTTCACACCTAATGCAGTTCTTCAACTGCCATAGAGCTCCGAATTGGTACGCTAGCTATCCAAGTATGTTCCTAGCAAGCCATTTCAACTGCCTATTTCAGGATGTGCTTCTGCATGTAAACTGCATGCAGCAGAGATACGACTGGTTTTGACTTTTCTCATCCATGCACCAGCTTCGAGATGCCACGGGGTTCATAACCACATGATTAGAAGTGGTCCAGTTTCAAAGAAGCCCATCAACATAAGAGTCTCTACTTTGTGGAGGAACTGAGAAATTACAAATTTTATCCTTGATCTGGTATTGATAGTCGCCACCGTCTGTAGGAAAGGGAGGATTCCTCGAAGAAAAAGGAATAGATTCAGTAAAATGAGAGTGCGACGCATTTAAAGCATAGAGAGAAGAAGGCTGCATTAAGAAAAAAAACCGATGTAAGAGTATATCTGGAGCCAGCTAGATTAGGGGAAAAAAAAAAAAAAAAAAAGAAAAAAAAAGACAAGTACTTAACAGACCTTAGTCCCCGTTGGTGTGCCCCTTTACGGCATATATGCCTCTACTGCGTATATGCCTCTACTGCGTATTTCCTCCACAGGTTGTATCAGGTGACATATCCTAATATATCGAGCGCACTACGAAACTCATATCGCCCACCAGTGCCAGTGAAACCAATCATCTGGTAGCAATTTTTCACAGCACTGTCATGACGTAATTTCAAAATATTTTGATTTTCTTTTGTTTGTTGACAGCAGGAAAATACTTCCATCCTGGAACCTCCGACTGACACTTTATCCGGCATACAGTCGACCTGCGATGTCCAGGACGCTAAATAAAGGGGCTTAAATTTTTTCAAAATGTGACATAAATTGTGTCACACACTAGATGTTCCGGAATAACTGGAACTTACGAGATAGCTCGTTCTCTCAGCTAGGGCACTAGAGCGAACGCTCTGTAGAAGCCATGGACGAGAGACCAAAAGTGACTAAATCTGGATTCTCCTCATTGTCACTAGTGGGGTAAATTATCATTTTCTCTCCCAATTAGGGACGCGCGCCCTTCTATTTTTAACAATGTTGGACCAGTAAAGCATAGCAATGTGTGGTAAAACAAGTGTCCTATACGACGTAAAGTGAAGCAAAAGAAGGAAAAAAAAGAGAGCCAAAAAAAAAAAAAAAACGACCATGCTAGCTTCCGCATAGGGGCTGTTGACACCTCACATTGACCCTGTCAACTACAACCACACTTGCTACCCCGGATACACCGTGGCTATACCCTGCATATACTCTGAAGCCCCTAACCTGTAGAGCTCATTTCTTGCCCTGTCTTCCATCCTCTCGCGTCTTGCACCCAACAGTTGTAGTTCTCTCACTAAAATTAGCGCCCATTCTTTTTCCTTGTGCGCAACCTCAACCGTGAGCCTAAAATTACCGCTGACAGCTCAGTCGTTGAAATTTCTTATCACAAGCATCTTTGATTTCAACACCTCAGCGATTTTTCACGGTATCGTTTTTCTTTTGCGCAGATAAAAGAGACGCATTAGCTTTTGCTCTTTTTTTTTTTTTATACTTGACATCTAATAGTTTCCTAGTTCATACCATGTTCAAAGGGTTACGAAAGAAGGCCTCGCTCTTGTCGTTGAGCAGCACCACGTCCAACGAGCTGATTAAGCCTGTGGAGACGCTGGCAAGCAGCAGCAGCACGGGAGCAACCTCAAGTGATCTCTCCAACAGCAAGAACTACGGGAAGTTGGTTAAAGTGTTGAAGCAGGTGCGCGATTTCGAGGTTGCCCTTCAGTCCATGGACTACTTGCTTGACGATAGAGCACCCATAGGTGTAGATCTCTTGAAAGTGGAAGAAAAGAAGCTGAAGAATTCAGATCAGCCCGCTGCTATCTTGCCGTTGGCACTAGGGGTCATGGAGTTTATCGAAGCAACGTTGGGGTTTGAACCCGAAGTCATGAATAAGGCCCACGTCACGTTGAGTGAAGCTGAAACCGCTTCCTTGAACAACCAAAAGTACAATGTCAAGCACAAATTGGTGACTAGTCACATCTACCCACCAGGAACTGAGTTCCAGGTGACGTATGCGGAGCTGACGTTGTTGAACGCATTGGTGATGTTGTTGAGAGAAAACAACGGAATGGTGGAGAGTGCCAAGGCCTTGTTCAAACTAAGAAAGGCCTACTACGCCTTGGACGCTATATACAAGAAGATAAAGGAAAGCGAACCGGCGTTCAAGCGAAACTTGGCCAAGTTGACCTCCGAAGCCAATAATCGAGACAAAATCCACGGTGCGAACGACAGAAGCGTGAGTACCGTGGACTTGCCAGGATTTAACCCTAGTGATGCCGTCTGTGCCGCTGTTGGAGTCCCTGCGTTGGGTGGTAGCCTTTCAGGCAATTCAGCCAGCTCGTCGTCGTCTTCGTTACCGGAGGACATTAAGCTCATGAGAGACCTCGAGGCAGTCTACCAAATGCGGAAGAACAGAATAGAGGGAACCATGATCTCCTCTGACGTTGACGAAGACAAGGTGAATTTGTTCTCCAGCAATTCAAGCAGTGCCAACTCATCGAGGGCTGCGTTGTCGAAGAAGCTGCTGGCAAAACTGCTCGGAGCCTCCAACATCGCTTCGTCCAGACCATCAACACCTGCCAATGGTGGCGTCAGGTCGGTGTCTCCAATGCAAGCTCTCAACAGCCGGTTCTTGAAGGAGAAGGAGCTGAATGCGGCGGATACCCTGGAGAACGACGGCGATGCTCTGGACGACGACGCCAATGACGGAGCTTCCTTTGCTTCTGCCGAAGACGACCTCAGTTCCTCCCAGAAGTTCTTCGGTGACGCAGGGCAACTCCCAGTACCCACTATCAATGACGGCGAGTCCGTCATATCAGAGTCACCCCGTACGTCTCTGACTTTGGCACCACCATTTCACTCAAACCACCTCCACGTTTCCACCGTCGACGAGTTCATCCATTCCGGGGTGCAGCTCTGTTTTGGTATCCTTCAGGTTGTGCTCTCTCTTATCCCACCCACCATCGGGAAAGTGCTCTCCATAGTTGGGTTCAAGGGTGACAGAGACACTGGGTTGAAGATGCTCTGGAGAACCGCCATAACGTCGCGGAACATCCATGGAGAGCTTGCTCTCTTGTGCTTGTTGGTGTTCTACGACGGTCCAGTCCAATTTGTTGACGTAGGCTACCAGTTCCCGGGCCACGAAGACTCCAATGTAAGTAATGTGATCGCCATTGACAACTTATCGGCTATCTCTGACAAAGAATTGGATGTAGTGCTCCAAAATCCATCCCTCTACACGCCGCAGTTGACAACGAAGGCCAGGAAGCACTTCCCCCACAATGCCTTGTGGTTGCTCCAAGAATCAAGAATCTTGGCCTCCAAGGGTGACTTGGACACTGCTTCCAGGTTAATGGAGGATTTCCCTACGGACAAGATTCAAATGCAGCAGATCGAAGCGCTCTTAGTTTTTGACAGAGCCATGCTCTATGCGTTTAAACACGAATTTGATGAAGCAGCAAGGGACTTTATTGCACTTATTGATATTAATTCGTGGTCAAAAGGATTGTACTTGTTCATGGCAGCTTGCTGCTATTTGACCAAGATGAGAATGTACAAGATGGGGCTCATCTCCTTTGCAGATGAGAGTGAAAGGCAAGAAATGATTGAAAAGTACCTGGATTTAGCTGAAAAGTACTTCAAATTGAGTCCAACGTATGTACCAGGTCATGCCAACAGTACCAATGTGAAAACGGGTGGGATTGGAGGAAATAAGAAGCAAATGCCTTTTGATAAGTTCCTCATGCGGAAAATTGCAGCCGTGGAAGCTACGATGAAGAAGAACCCAGGGGCCAGGTTTTGCGACTGCTTCGGTACCGCTCCAATGCACGAATTGATGTACTTTTGGAACGGTTACAATAGAATGTCTGCAAGAGAATTGGATCTCTCGTTGAAATTGATGGACTACACTGCTTCGGAGTGTATTTCCGGGTGGGAAGCTCAATCTGGGGATCAGCGTAGTAAGATTGAGGAATCGAAGTATGAGAGGTTGATCAGAAACTTCTTACAGTCGATTGTTCTCAGGCTGAAGGGCCAAGTCAAAGATGGATTAACTTTGTTAGATACTTATGTGGTTCCTCAATTTGCGGACGGCACAGGAACACCAGCTGAGGTCAAGGCATCTCGTAACTACAGTCCATACCTCTACCCTACAGTCTTGTACGAGAGAAGTATGTTCGAGTGGTTGCTGGAAACTGGGAAGAGAGAAAAATGTAACGAGAGAAGGGCCTGTGAAGACAGTATGGTATGGCTAAGGAAAGCAGAAGTTGCAGGAAACGTTGGCGACTACGAGTTGAGTAATAGAACCGGGATGAGAATCAAGGCCGCTATTGATAGAATCGACCTGTTGCGCAAACTAACCGAGTGATACGAAGCGAAAGAGAGACAATAAAAACTAGAAAACAAAGGAAAAAAAAAAAAGGAAAGCATTATATAAAGTTCAAGCATTTTAAATCAATTTATCCAAGTAGAATATATGCCTTTGGCAGTGTAGGTAATGGGAGTAGAAACAACGCCAGCTTCACTAAGTTCTGCTCTACAAGATCAGCCCAAAAGGCTATTTGCAGCAATTCCTGCATAAAACACCACAAGCGTGCAGCATATATACTGTAGAAGCCTAATGTGGACAGTGTCAAGATATAACTTAAATTGTTGAAATTTTTTTGGCTCGAGCAGTGTATCATCACCGTTGACGGCGACCCTAATGGCTAAGCTGGTGGCTACCTCTTCACCTCAAATCAAAGACATACTTACATTAAGAGCCAGCTTTCGTCCTGCACAGGGAAACCCATCGCTTCTCGTTTGGACAGCCTGCATATAAAATTTTCAGTTAGCCCGCCGCATATAGAGCTCATCTCATCGCTCATCTTCATCAACCACCTATTCCTCGTTAAAACCACCAAGCGGGCGACAAAATGGCTAAGAAACAAAGTAGAAACGCCAAGAAGGACCACAGGAGGTCTGCACGCCAAAAAGAAGAAGAAAAATTGGCCCAGTTACAGAAGAGAATCGACGAGTTTGATGTCAAGACTGATGGTACAAATGTGAAACTCTTCTCAGACTTGCCAATTTCGTCAGAAACTTTGCAAGGATTGAAGGAAGCGCTGTTTGTGCAATTGACCGATATTCAGCGGCAAACAATCCCCGTTACGCTCAAGGGAGAAGATGTCATGGGGACTGCAAGGACCGGATCCGGGAAGACATTGGCATTCTTGATCCCCACTATAGAAGCATTGATCCGAGCCAAGATTACCGAATTCGATGGGCTTGCTGCTTTGATCATATCTCCCACCAGAGAGTTGGCTATTCAAATCTTTGAAGTTCTTACTAAAATCGGTAAATATAACTCGTTCTCGGCCGGTTTAGTTACCGGAGGAAAAGATGTCAAGTTCGAAAAGGAAAGAGTCAGCAAGATGAACATCTTGGTCGGGACCCCCGGGCGGATCCTGCAGCATTTGAACGAGGCTGTTGGGATGGAAACATCCAATTTGCAGGTATTGGTGTTAGACGAGGCTGACAGGTGCTTAGATATGGGATTTAAAAAGCAAATCGACAGCATATTGGGCCACTTGCCGCCCACCAGGCAGACGTTGTTGTTTTCGGCTACCCAGAACGAGTCTGTTTCAGATTTGGCCAGACTTTCCTTAGCCGCACCAAAGAGAATCGGAAACACCACCGATGATAGCTTCGGGCCAAGTAGCAGTGCTGCAGGAGAAGGTTCCGCTGCAGGAGACATTTCTGCAACACCCGCTACGCTAGACCAGTACTACATCACGGTCCCACTTGATGACAAGCTCAACACATTGTGGTCGTTCATCAAGCTGCATCTCAAGTCCAAGATTTTGGTATTCTTTCTGTCGCTGAAGCAGGTGCAATACTGCTACGAGTCGTTCAGGACTTTGCAGCCAGGGATCTCGTTATTGAAGCTTTACGGGCGTCATAAGCAAACATCTAGAATGGAAACCACCTTTAAGTTCTCTCAGGCTCAGCATGCTTGTCTCTTTGCTACTGATATCGTTGCCAGAGGCTTGGACTTCCCAGCCATTGACTGGGTGATTCAGGTGGACTGCCCCGAAGACTCAGCAACGTATGTGCACAGAGTAGGAAGATGTGCCAGATTCGGCAGAAAGGGGAAGTCAATGTTGATGTTACTCCCATCTGAAGAGGAGGCTATGTTGAAGAAATTGGAGAGCAATAGCATAGAAGTGAAAAAGATGAACATAAAGCAGAAGGTCAAGAAATCCATCAAGCCTCAATTGCAGTCGTTGTGTTTCCAGGATCCTATCATGAAGAACTTGGGTCAGAGAGCGTTTGTGCTGTACTTCAGATCAGTCTACGTGCAAAAGGACAAGGAGGTGTTCAAGTTGGATGAGCTTCCTAGCGAAAAGTATGCAGAATCGTTGGGTTTGCCAGGAGCACCAAAGATCAAGTTCAAGGGAGGCAACGCTGCTGCTGCTGCTGCGCTTTCAGCTGCTGGGAAGGAGAAGAAGAACGCCTCTCGCCAGTTGTTGCACCTTGAGTCGGCTAACGATGATGGGGAACACATAGGAGAAGACGGGACTTCTGGAGCAGCACAAAAGGTAAGAACAAAATATGACAGGATGTTCGAGAGACAGAACCAGACTGTGTTGTCCAAGGAGTACTTAAACTTGACAGGAAATGCGAAGGGTGAAGCGGACGACAAAGCGAGCGATTCTGAAGACGATTTTATGCTGATCAAGCGTAAGGATCACGTACTTGTAGAGGAGGAGCTTCCAGATTTGTCCATTCCTGTTTCCAAGAGACTGGCTAAGAAGGCGCTCTCGAAGAAAGCATCAGTAGCGTCCAAGGGAAATCCAACTAAGTTGAAGTTCGACGACGAAGGAGTCGCTCATGCCTTGTATGAGTTAGAAGATGAGGAAGATTTCCACAAGGCGGGCGACGCAAAGACCCAGAAGGAGAGCTATGTGAGCAAGGAGTCTGGTGTTATGAACCAGGCAGATGAACTCGATAAGGAGACGGCTAGAGAGAAGAGACAAGAAAAGAAGAGAAAGAGAAAGGAAGCCGAGAAGAGAGCCAACGAGGAAGAAGACCTGTCGGATGATGAATATCCAGAAGGTGGTGTTGCATACTTGGGAGCTGGAGATGTTGACTTGGAGAGAGACATGGAGTCTAGTGAAGACGACGAAGCACAAGAGCCTGTAGCCAAGAAGGCCAAGTGGTTCGAGACCAGCAAGAAGCCAAGCAGAAGAGAGGTGGAGGAGATCGAAGACCCACAATCTTTGGAAGATTTGGAAGCATTGACCCAAAAGTTATTGGAGGGATAGAGTTATTTGCATACATTAGATTCAAAGGTGGACTTTGAACTATAGAGAAATAGAATAAATCAAAACTTAAAGCTGTGTCTGTAGACGATGCCCATAGTTAGCTTCTCTACCAAGTGGTGCCCGAAACACCCCCCTTAAATGATCGTAGCTTATTCCTTTCGTGTCTTTCTAGCCAAAAGAATTGCAGCCATTCTTACTAAAATGCTCGGTGTAGTATCTTCCATTCAGCTACCCATAGAAACATCCAAGCTTGGCAACAAAAGGAAAATAATACTCCAATGGGGCCAAGGAGATTTAAAGGGCGGCCAACTGCAACTAGCAGGAATAAATATAGTAGAATCTCTAAGTGATTCGGGATATCACTATGCTAATTGTGACTGTGTATATATTTAGAAGACCTTGAGCTATGGGAAATAGCATAAAAATACAAGTCTTGATGAATTTAGATATATAGGTATAAATATAGATAGTTCTAGATAGATATACATATAATATATACATACAATTATCAAAGTTACATGCTAATGATCGCTAGTCTACAAGGAAGGCGTGGCTATAAGTTTCTCAGTTGATGCTCCCAACCTAAAAATCTTACCCTTTGGCTGCTCTTCTTGTTCCGAATCTGGTTCCCTTTCTTCTACCTTCGTATCCAATAGCACAACCTCTTGAAGGAAACTAGATGTCATGCCCTTGGATATTTCCAACACATTATCGTTACCCAAGTTCATAGTGATTTTTCCAGACTTGTGGATGTTCAAGTGCCCTATTTGGCCCTTCTCGTGGTAAGGGCCGCTAGAAAATTTGGAAAATAGCGGCTCTTCAGCGGCGGCCGGCTCTTCAGCGGCTTCCTCGTAGCGCGGGAAAATTTTAGGTAAATGCATCACTATGTAATTTTGGTTGTCATCCTGGTACGTTAAAAGGTCGGATATACCCTTCAATTCAGACTGGAACTTGAACTGCTCTTGAGCTTCGATGCTGATAGCAGGTTCAGGGATTTGGGTCTCCAATTTTGGAGTTTCTTGTGCTTTCTGTTGCATGGTTGCATCAATGGAGTCCTCAGTGGACTCAGACTTGACTGGCGTGCGTTCTCTGGGTGCAGGAGTGGGTGTGGCCGACTTGCTGGCCACCAGTTCTGGTTCGGGGGAGCTTTCGGTGCTCGAGCTGGAACTAGTTGCGGCTTGAGCTTCGGCTCTTTCTTCTCTTACTGGTCTCACAGGGAACAAAGCCGTCTCCTCGTCTGCAAATCTGTACTCCTTGTTCATGTTGATTCTGGTTAAGTCTTGCGCTTCGTCATCGGAAAAATCATCGCGCGCATCGGCGCTACCACTGGCGCTTCCAGTACCACTGGCTGCCTTGGGGTCGCCAATTGATAACTCCTTGAGTTTCAAAGTCTTCAAAAACTCCGGCGTCGGAGACTGAGAATTGAATACTCTGTCACGGCTCAAGCCCGTCTTGCTTCCGTTAGCACCCCCTCCAATCGACACCGATCCTGATGACAAGGGTCCCGAAGACACAAGATGTGTTCCTGCATACATCCCTCCTCTGCCGCCACCTCTTCCCCCTCTCATGGCACCTCTCCCTCTTCCACTTCCGCTTCCTCTTCCACTGTGCGAGCCTCTCTCATGCTCGCTTTTCACAGCTACCGGCGCATCTTTCGCTCTTTCTTCCTGTGACCTTCTAGTCACGTTGGTCTTCGGCTTAAACTTAAGAGAGGTCTTTCCAGTGTTACCTGTAGGCTTCTTGTTTGAGAGCGATTCCAATCTATTCGACATTTTTTTTCGTTTTTATTGTACAAGTTCAACAGCTGCCCGCAGATCCAAGCGAAAAGAGCAATAAATATACCTATTCGATGGTCTTCTTCTCACCTCTAAAGCTCCTTACTCTTGCTTTTTTTTTTTTTTTGGTATAAATTTTTTTAGTCTGATATCAACCTGCATGTAGTTCGATTTTTCAGTCCAGGCACGACCTCGTTACACTGCGATGAGGTACATCAAAAAGTTTATGAAGGAGATGGAGCACGAGTCGAAGGTGGATTGAAGCTAGCAACCTGAAGGAAAATGTCTGATTCTGAGTATGACGAAGTAGATAAGTTTAACATTAACCAAGAGAAAATTTTGTTGGAAGAAGCAGGACACTATGGAAAATTTTCCGAGGGAGAGGAATCATCTGAAGAGGAAGTGATGGGGATTGATGAAGATAGTGATGAGGAAAACCTGCAAAATGGCGATGAGGAAGAGTTAGAAGGAAGTGAGAATGAAGAAGAAGTGGAAGAAGAATCAGATGGTGAAAAAAATTGGGGAGGAAGAAAGAATTACTATGGTGGAGAGCAGGATGAAGATGTCAAGATGATGACAGAAGAAGCAATGAAGCAGCAAAAGAAGCATCTTCAAGACTTGGCAATGGATGACTTTGTAGACGAAGAGCTCATGGAAGATTGGAAGAAAAAATCTGAAGAAAACGCAACGAAAAGCGCAGACGAAATTACTATTTTGAGGGCTTCTGAAAAGGGAGGGTTGGACACCCTCTCTAAAAAGGAGAAGTTGCAGCTCTTGGCCCAGCAGTTTCCTGAGTTTGTTCCTTTGCTCAACGAGTTACAGAGCTTGTCAGAAACGTTGAAGGCTCTTGAGAGCAACAAAAGCGAGGTGGCTGAGGTGAAAAAGATTGCCCTTTCGGCCTACTTGGGTTCAATTTCGTCATATTTTGCTATATTCATGGATTCCATGAAGAACGATGAGGGATTCACCAGCATGAAAGAAAATCCGGTTATGGAGAGTATTTTAAGTGCGAAAGAGGTCTGGAGACAGGCGGGCGAATTGAATGAAGACGTGGTGGTAGAAACCTCAGAATTGGACGGCGACAGCGAAGCGGACATGAACGTAGAAGACGACTTTGAAGCTGAAATAGAAGACATGGAAAGAAGTGCTGAAGAGCACGACTCTGAGTCCGAGTTAGAAGGTGATGATGATGCTGCAACATCTGCAGAAGAAGAGCCACGTGACTCGCTTCCTGATATCAGCGTCAAGCGTACTAAGCTGAAAGCAGCCAAAAAAGCTTCTTATGGAGACTTCGACGAATCTTCTACTGCTCACGATGTTGATCTTGAAGATAAAACTCGTCGTAAGAAGACTCTTCGTTTCTATACCTCTCGTATCGACCAAGCTGCCAGCAAGAACTCTAACGCCGAAAGGTATTCTGGTGATTTAGATTTACCATATAAGGAAAGATTGTTTGAAAGACAACAAAGGTTGATTGAAGAAGCCAGAAAGAGAGGTATGCAAGAGAAGGATGTGCTCGGAGGTGATGACGACGATAACGACTTTAACGAAGATGCTGCATTTGGAAATTCCGGAGACGAAGTGGGAGAAGTCCCTGAAACCGGGAACTCCGATGGTGAAGACGACTACTACAACTCCATCAAGCAAACCAAGTCTAACAGCAAGCTCGCACGAAAACAGGCCCATGATGAAGCAGTCAAGGCTGCCAAGGAAGGAAAATTGGCAGAATTGCAAGAATCTTTGGGCGAAGATGGTAAGAGAGCGGTTAACTTCCAGATTCTTAAAAACAAGGGACTTACACCTCACAGAAACAAGGACAACAGAAACTCGAGAGTTAAGAAGAGAAAGAAGTATGAAAAGGCTCAAAAGAAACTCAAGTCTGTTAGACAAGTTTATGACGATAGCAACAGAGGTCCATATGCTGGTGAAAAGACTGGTATTAAGAAGGGTATTTCTAGGTCCGTCAAGTTGAATTAGAGTCTCTCGTTGCATAGGCTGAGGAGGAATGGCCTGTATATAGCATGGTGAAATGTTAGGAATGTATCATAGTATAATAAACCATATATGTAGAAAGAAATACGGTGATCGTGCTCAGTGTAAATGATGATACTCTAGAGAATGAAAAATATCGATCCATCTAAGAATTTGTTGTGATCCAATGGAAGCGGTGTGTCTCGGTTGGATTAAGCTGGAACCCTACCTACAAAATTGAAGGCCTGCATATAGATTAGATATGGCTCCAGTTAGGTAGACCAAAAAATTGCAAAAATGAAAGAGAAAGCACTTTCTTTCCGATCATTGGTCTCCATTCTAGCGCTCCACTTTATTAGAGAAAGAATCCGAGTGATGGTGAATATAAAGCAAGAGAATACTGTAGGAGTCGCAAATCAGAGGAATGACTCTGAGCGGGCTCTGAGTGAAAGCACAACCGATTTTGCAGACGCATCGAAGTCTGCAACGCCGGCTCCTAAAGCATATGTATCTAATGATGACTTATACCGCAGATCGAGTCAGTACAGGATTTGGTCGTACACCCCGCATACGCTTGTCAATGTCAGGCAGGATTTATGCGATGAGGGCATAAAACTAGCCAAGACAAAACTTCTGGCGGCGAAACAAAAGTTGCTGCAAGAATCCCCTCCTGACATTTTGCAACACCTCAAATCGAATGAGTTTTCGGAAGATTCTCTTTTAGACCCTCCCACTTTGGCTGAACAAGGAAAATTTTTAACCTACTACAGCAAGATATTATTAAACACAGGAGACTTTTTCCGAATGCCTACACAGGTCAAGGCCACCGCTGCCCTGTTTTTCAAGAAGTTCTATTTGATCAACTCAATGCTTGAGTATCACCCCAAGCTGGTCTTGTATACATGTTTGTTCCTTGCGGCCAAACTGGAGAATTATTTCATGTCCATAGAGTCATTTGCTAGCAAGCTTCCTAACACTGAACCTAATGATGTACTTGATTTGGAGTTTATAGTGTTAAAGTCGCTCAAGTTCACATTGATGGTACATCACCCGTTCAGGCCGTTGTATGGTCTATTTTTGGATACACAAGCCGTATTGTTGCACCCAGAACCAGTTATGTATGACGTAAACGTAGATACGTTGGGAGGATTATACGACAAGGCCAAGAAATGGTTAGTAGATCATGCAATTATAAGTGATGTGGAGCTATTGTACACTCCACCCCAAATTGCCCTAGCTGCAATGTACGACATTGACAAAAGGATCACGGATAAATATTTAAAGAGAAAATTTCTGGACCATGCGGAGTACGATCAATTGGTTCACACTGTGGTCAGATGCATTCGTAAGGCCAAAGAAGTTCAGGTTCCTACAAAAGATGAACTGAAGTTGATAGATAAGAAGCTATTCTTTGTGTTGCATCCTGAGAGACTACTCAAGAAAAAGATTAAGCAGGTCACTAGCAGTACATCGACAGGAGGAGCGGCGGCAGTACCTCTCGCTCAAGGGGAAGGCGCACCAGAATCATCCTCTTCGAACACAACTGCAGCTGCGACTCCTGCTGCAACCCCTGCTGCAGCACCATTGAGCACATAGACAAAATCAAATTAATGAGCAAATGCAAATAGAGAAAAAAATAAAAAATAAAAAAATAAAAAACAAGGGGCTGTAGCAGCAAATTTTGCAACAACACTTACATCTGGAAGGAGGGCTTTACCATTCTCCTTGGGAAATGCATTACACAAAAGTCTATCTATCTATCTATATATATGTATGTCTGTCTGTATGTATGTATATATGTATATATATATACGTGTGCATATGCATGAACACGTACATGTGTATGTATAATGTAAGATACACTCACCTGGTATAACTCGTTGATGTCAGTTGCATCAAACATTTAATATTTTGTCCCAATATTATTACACCTTCAATCACTTCTTTTTTTTTTTCTTTCTTTTAATACTATATTAATTTTTATTTTATCTCGCATTCCATACTAGTTTACACTCCCATCTACGTAAATCAGCGCCTCATTAATGTAAGCATGTATCTACCTACTGAAGGCAATGTCGTCAATTCTCAAAATAGATTTGACGCACTCACTAGCCAAGTTGATGGCACTTATAGAAACCAAAACTGGTTGCAAAACATGCTCGTCAAAGGTGTTTGACGCACCACTACGTCTGACACTGACACCTGCATTCTTTTCGCCCCTTTCGTGTCTTTGTCTCAAATCGGTGACAACGTTAATTGGGTTTAAGCCCGCATTTTCTGCCAAAGTTGTAGGGATCACTTCTAAGGCCTGGGCAAACTCTTGCCAGACAAACTGCTCCACTCCGAAAAGTGAGTTACTCTCTCTCATCAAAACTCTGGAAACTTCGATCTCTGGGGCTCCTCCTCCGGCAATCAATGCTCTTTGCTTGACTAAACATCTGATGACACAAAGACTGTCATGGATGGATCTTTCAGTTTCGTCAAGAATCAATTGGTTGGCACCCCTGCAAACAATAGACACAGTTGGCTTTAAGTTTTTCAGGGTGACACCAGAAATCTTGACAATTTTGCTGCCTGACAGCTCAATTTCTTCGACACTATCGGCAGTTCCCAATCTGTCTTCTTGGAAGTTGTCAATGTCCGCTATTGGCTTACAACCGGTAGCCTTTGACAAAAATTCCACTTCATCTCTCTCAATGTCCTTGATGACCATGATGTTCAACTTGGCTAAGAAGTGCAATGCCAAGTCATTTACGGCGTCTCTCAAGATCGACTTCTGAATAAGCAACACATTACACTTAGCCTTCTTAATCTTCTTACAGATGTTAAGCAAGTATGCTCTTTCCTCCTTCAAAATCTTGTCCATCTGTCTGTAATCGTTCACCACGACATTGTTTTCCATGTCTGGCTTTGGAGGCGAAATTTGGAACTGGATAATGGCGATTCTTGCCTTCTCAACCAAAGTTGGTCCTCCAGCAGATTTGACAACATTCTGAGTCAAGACAACTCCATTGACCAATTCAGTTTCATCGATGGTGCCACCAACTTTCTTGATCAAACGGATATCGTTTAAGTCTACATTGTCGTTGTCTGCAACCTTCAAAACAGAGTCTACAGCCAATGGAGACAACACTGACGAGTGCTGTGAAACAATTTTGGAGGAAAGAGACGTGGAAGCGGCTCTTACCAACGCTTCTTTGTCAGATAATTCAATCTTGTGGCTCATGTCAAGCAAAATCTCTGACGATCTCTTTGCAGCCCTCTGAAACGACTCGGCAATCAACGTAGGGTGGATTCCCTTGTTCAAAAGTTTGTCTGCAGCACCAAGAAGTGACCCGGTGATAATTGCCACACTAGTTGTTCCATCTCCTGCTTCCACATCCTGTGCAGCTGAAACGTCGACAAGCATTCTGGCGGCAGGATGCAAAACGGCCATGTGTTTCAAAATCGTCGCACCATCGTTGGAGATAATTATTTCGCCTGATCTAGTTTTGATCATCTTATCCATTCCCTTTGGGCCTAGAGAAGTTCTGATGGCATCTGAGACTGCCCTGGCAGCAAGAATGTTAGATCTACGAACTTCTTGGGGCTTTTCCTTGTCTTTGAAGGTGGCGTTTGATGGCGTGGGTCTTGCTACGGCTGCCATTATGTACGTCTATTAGGAATTAGTGACAAATATGAAACAAAAAACGTGAAGTTCAAATGGAAATACGCTGGTGTCGCAATCTCGTAACTCTTGCAGTGAAAAAAGAGTACACAACTAAACACTTGAGGGTATATGGAGTCTAAATGGAGTGCTAGTGGGCTAAATGTGTCGGAGCCTTTTGGAGGAACGCAGAAAAAAATTCAGCGTGCACGACACAAACAGAAACAGAAATCTAGGCACGTGACAGTGATTTTAGTCGGAACATTGGGAGGGCTGAACAGGGTGAGACAAATGGGGTAGCGACGGGACCGATTTTCGTGGTATGACGGTCTTCTTCGAAAGGTCATCATCAACGACTTTTTACCGGCTCCTTATCATTATTTTCTTCCCCATACTTCGTCTTTCTCCCCTTCCTTGCATTCTACTTTCTCTTGGAGCCAGAAAGGTATCCTGCATATAAATGAGCTTTTGTTCTAGGTGTCAGCGTGCAGTACTGTCTTACTAAAGAGATGGGCTCCGGTCTACCCTCTTCTTCCTCTCTTAAAGCTGTAACTTAGTATGACGACCCACGTATTTAACAAGATACCTGTAGAGTCTTCACAAATTGTGAACTCATCCTACTCAAATTGGCTGAAGTTGTTCCCAAAATCTGTGTTTAAGTCGAAGATCTTCACTCCCTTGCCCGAGGCATTCTTGGAATACTTGGAATCTGATAGCATCATCCTACCAGACGATGGAGCCTTGAAAGTAGTAATAAATAGCGATAATGATTACAGCGATTGGGAAAAAGACAGCTCAGAAGATGAAGAAGAACAAGTACAGGAGGCCAAGTCGAAGCCAGACTCGAAACCAACGAAGAAGAGGAGGGTACAACCAAAGAACCCGATTGCTGGATTTGAAAAATTACATAGTGACATAAATTTAGCGATTAGGACGTTGGGCGGGAGTGTCACACCGAAATTGAACTGGTCATCCCCAAAAGATGCAAAGTGGATATTACCTAACAGCTCTACCAGATGCTTCAATGCAAATGACGTATATCTCTTGTTGAACTCGTCTGACCATATAGTTCATGACTTGGACCATGCCTTTGATGAGTGTGAAGATGATCATATACTGCATACAGCCGATGTGTCAAAGCGCATGCCGGTGGAGCTTGTGTTGAAAGAGTGGGTGGACATCAACCCTGCGCTAGAATTCAGAGTATTTGTTAAGAAGAATAAGTTGATTGGAATATCACAGAGGGACTTGAACTACTACGACTATTTGGAATCGCTAAGGCCCACATTGTATAGCAAGATCACTTCGTTCTGTGAAGACCACGTGATTGGCGTTTTTCCGGACCCTGACTTTATTGTGGACTTGTACATACCCAGACCCTTCGATAAAGTATGGATAGTTGATATCAATGCTTTCTCTAGGACAACCGATCTGTTACTATTCACGTGGCATGAATTGACGGAGCTGGAAACCAACAACGCGGAGGTCGATTTCAGATTGGTGACGCAGCATAATTTAGCCAGGTTTGCAGCCAAGGAACACAGTGAAAACTATGTACCGAGAGATATTGTAGATGCCAGTTTGGATTCGCTGGCCATGGCAAATTTAGCGCGAGAATGGAACAAGCTCAACTACAATGATTTGAGCGGCTCCAATGATGAGAAAGAAGAAGAAGAGGACGATGCTTAATCGTATGTAGAAATAGAATGACATGATATAAACTTCCTGCATGAATTAGCAAGCTTCCAGTTTTTTTTCGGCTACTTCTCCATCTTTGCGGAGATCTTCGAACCCTCCCATATTCCTGGCGTCTGGTGACCTACCTCAAGAGTGCGAGAATGCTTGCAGTCTGGTGATTCCCACAGCTCTACCTGGTAAGCTCAGCCAAAGTTTTTCCGCTTGACGCACCTATCCTGCCAGACCATCCTGATCTGCACTATTTCATTTTTTTTGACAACTCCACTCATTCAATTTAATGCACATGCAGCGTGGGGGAGAATTTCGGCGCGAGCTTTTTCAGAATTTTTCCGAGCAATCCCCATTTTTCCACTATATATAGGCCCAGGCTCAACGAGACTTTATCTACTCTATAGATACAACCCATTCAATAACAACCATGACTGTATCACACCAAGTTAGCGACGTAAGTATCACATAGGAGCAAGTGGCGAGCTTCGCATTGATTTCTTTTTTTGTCTCCTTCCCTAACAATTGCAGATATTCTTACCTACTTACAGAGGTAGACTCACCGAAGGAATTACCTACAATCCGAAAAATAATACTGTTCTCTGGGTGGATATCATTGCAAGTGAAGTACACAGAGTTTCCTTGTCTGACCCAACAGAAGCCACTCATCAAGTCTTGAAGTTCACCAATAAGGATGACCAGAGTTATAACGAATCCATTGGAGCCATTGCCTTGACCAACAATGACGATAAAGTTCTTTTATGCGCCAAATATGGGGTAGCAATTGGGGATTTTGTTACCCAAGAGGCTTCGTACATTGTTAAGTATCCTGGAGATCAGACCAAATGGAGATCCAATGACGGGATTATTGACCCATGGGGAAACCTTTGGATAGGTACCATGTCCGATTTTACCTTACCAAAGGAGCTGGAGGGTAAGGTGTTCCATATCAACTGTAAAACTCTAGAAGTCACTACAATGCTCACCCACTGCCAGATTGCAAACGGGTTAGCGTTCAGTGAAGATGGAAAAACGTTTTTCTGGACTGATCTGAAAACCTACACGATTTTCAAGTTTGACTACGACTACAAGACCAATACATTGAGCAATAAGAGAGAATATATCAACACAAAGAAAGAAGCAGTTGGTAAGCTTTTGCAAGAATTCGACTCGCCAGAACCAGATGGATTCACCATGACTAAAGATGAACACATTTATGGAGCGGTTTTCTCCACTTCGAAACTTTTACACTATGGACCCACTGGCGGTAACGAAGTTTTAGAAGAATTCCAAATCCCTGCTAAAAAAGTAACCTGTTGTATTATTGCAAATAACGACACCTTACTCATAAATACTGCGCAAACATTCCATGGTGATGCCTCGAAGTGCGAACCTGCAACTAACAAAGAGGGAGATTTAGGAGGGTTTTTGTTCCAAATTAAGTTACAGCACCCTGTCCAAGCTCAAGTCAAGAATATCTGGCAGGGCCAAGTCTAATTGAATGTGGAATGAAGGAGAAAATAAATACATAAAAATGTATAGAAACAAAAAAAATATAAATAAGAATAGTCTTTTGAAGAAAAATATTAGCTTCTCCTTTGTCTCATTAGACGATTAGATTCTTTGGGTGGGATCTAGAGTGAGGATTATTTTTTGTCATGTCATGCAGAACACAGCTAGTGATAGGATCTGCATAAACGTTTACGAAGATGTTTTTGTTAACAGAGGATGACATAAGCAATGACACCACTTTCGCAGAGCCGATTTTGAAGCTGCAGCTGAGCAAGAAACTGCAATTTGATAAGCCTCCGCAGCCAACGAGGTGGACTAGCGCCTGTAGTGGATTTAAATACGATCAATCTGAAAGAAGCAGGAGACGATAGATCTAAGGTAGGTAACATTTTGAATTCTTTTCGTTTTGTTTGTTTATTTTTTTTTTCACTACCTTCCAGTGTGTTGAAGGGGGTAAAGAGCTTAGTGCCATGGATCACTATTAATAGAACTACATTATTTGGCATTATGAACAATAGGGCCGTTTGATATTTCTTTAGGCTCAGAAACAATTATGTATTCCAGGTTGCATACACTATAGCATGCACCGAGGAAAAAAAAAAGTAGCAGCGGTTGAAAAAAAAATGCTATCAAGAAAATAAAGTAAAAATAAGGCTGAAACAAACACCACGAATTCGTCTCCTAGGCGCAGACTCTGCACAAATTCTCACACACCTTGGAATTTTTTTACCACCTTTCTGTTGCTATCGTTAGAAAACCTTACATACTGGAGCTGAAAAAAAAAAAAAAAAAAAAAATTAAGGTTATGCAAAAAGTTTGTTGAGCAACAATTCTTGCATGAAATCCTACGGTCGGTCGTTAGAAAATATATTGGTTCTAGGTTTATTTAGAAAGATCGTTAATTCGTAAATCTATAAAATCAGAAAATTGGGGACATGCAGGAAAATACACGAGGGGGAAAGTGCTCATCGCAACGTCTAAAGCTGTCTTGTTTCGGAATCTCAAGACATCAAGACTAGCACCCTCAGCACAAAGTCTTCAATTACTTCATTCTCTTCTACACCACCTGCTCTTAAGTTACATAGCTTCTTGTTGGCAATTTCTCTTCTCCCATCCACTGTGGGCTCGTTGGTGAGCTGCAGGTCGCTCAAGATTTTCAATATCGTAGAGAGGTGGAACTGTAGAGACTTGATTTTAAGCATTGTTCGTATCTGCTCATCTTGTAACACTCTTTCAAATCTGTCAATCACTGGCTCACTAGCATTTTCCTCTGAAACCAGCTTCTCTTCTGTTCCCAGCAATGTGCCACCGGTTGCGGGTTGGTGCTTAACTAGGTTATTGTCTAGATCAACATGCTTTTCCCCTTTAAAGCAAGTTAATGAACAATAAGGCACCGAGCATTTGGGGCACTTGTACTTGGATGAATTAATATTGCATATACCACAAAGCATGAATCCGTAGAAAGTGGCTGCTTAACTCAGAAAAAAATGATGCCCGAATTTAATATATATGTAAGAAAAAAATAAGCAGGAAAGTTTCAAGTGCAAAAGTTTAAATAAAAAATAAAAAAAAAAAAATATCAAAGATAAAAAATAGATCAACCACAAAAGTCGACTGCAGTAAAATAATCGACAACAAAAAAAAAAAACAATTATTAAAAGAAAAAAAAAAAAAACCTGATATAGAGTAATTTCATTTTGTGTCCCATGCAGAATATCTATTGTGGGCTGAAGCACAATAGAAGACAAAAAAAAATTATTGGGGTAGTGCGAAGAGGCTTGACAGTACAGTTGTCAGCAAATTCAATAATGGTCAAGACAAGCAAACATGTGAAAAAAGTGTAGTGGCGAAGACAGTTAAGGAAATTATGAGGCGATCGCAGAAAAGGGGAAGATCTAAAATAATTGATGAGTAGATAGGAATGAAAAGAATTTTTTATTGAACGCAGGTGAAAGGTTTATGTCAGAGATATAGCGGCTAGCTTAGCTATAGAAGTAGCCCTTCTAAAAGCGGAACTATAGCCAAGAGAATGGCAGGGTTTGAGTTGCATTTCAGCGAGTGTACAGCAAGACGGTTATGCAAATATTACGTCGCTGAATTTGAGGCAATCAATTCGCTGGTATCACATTGCGTTGCATTCTCCTGTAGTATTCTCAGCTTCTTCGTCTCGTAGGCAATCGTAGGCAACCACTTCCTCGTCAGGCTTAGGGTTTCAAAATGTTCTGGCTCCAGATTTTTTCTGTATGATGTAAGAATATTTTTATGCAGTAGTAGTGCAGAAAACTTACTTACACATTTCATTATAAAGTTTTGGCGCAAATGAGGAAAAAAAAAAATAAAGTTAAATAAAGAAATATCTTGTAGCAGCAGCATCAATGCAAGCTCGTTGAGGTCAATTTATTAGGGGTGATGAAGGTGCAATCACTTTCCGATTGTAACCAACCTTATTATCTAGCTAGAGGTCCGATTGTTGGGAATAGAAAAATTCAAGAGTCATCCCTGCTTCAGTACAACCTAGTATGCATGTACGTTTGTGCAACGGAATTAAAAGATAATAGACACCATCCATTTAAAGGTGTGCTAAAAAAGTATTCGAACGCTGCATGACGGGCTACTTCAATTTTTAAGCATCTGTCATTCCCATTTCAGAAAAAAATTGTGCGGTATGGTTATATGCTGGAAATCGCCATAAGCGTAGCAAAGAGCGTCTCTGTAAAAAAAAAAAGAAAAAAAAAAAAAAGATAGACAGAAAATAAAGCTCTTGTGGGCTCATAACCGAGCATCTCACTCTAATTTCAATAATATGTCTTGAATCTTTAAAGTCCTATCTAGAACCCAAAATAACTACACGTCTAACACAAACATGGTTACTACTCCTTGGTAAATATTTCTAAAGTTTATTTAGTTATGTATGTAAGCTAAATGATGGTATTCAAATATTAAGGTTTGAGCAATTCATATAGGGATGAGCACTGTCGCATATGAAGAAAAAAAAAAGAAATGCTCAAAGGAAGACCAATGTAAACTAAAAAAACATACTTTCATAGTCTATTGATACATCCTTTTACACTTCTCGTCAAACTTATTGAACATTTCCCAATTACTCTAAAATGGATACTTGAATTAATCAATGCTTAATGCAATTCGTCAGTCGTTAAGGTAAATAAAATATATATCACTGAAAACCGTAAGGTTCTCTTATAATTTCACTTTATGCATAATTTTATATGTAGGATATGCCAGATGTATCAAATTTGTCCACACTAGAGGACATATACCCACCGTTGCACATGGGTGTCATCATCATTTGAGGTGCTTTGTACTCAAATGTGAATTGTGATTGTGGGACCATGTACGGAGGTTGAAGGTACACTGGAATTTGTTGTGTGTAGTTCATAGGATTTGGTGCTTGCTTGTACTTTGGCTTCTTAAAAAATGGGTGCTCGGTGAATGGTGTAATTGGAGTTAACGGAGATAAGTGCGAGTAATTGGGTGTGACAAATGGTGAATTGGTTAACCTTGCCAATGGTGTAGTAAGACTCGAGTTTGGACTAGGTCCATACACTTGGTACAGCTTCGAGGTTGATACTAAAGATGTGACATTAGTAGCTGGTGTAGCTGGTTCAACAGGTAAAGCAGCTTCACGCTGCTCTTGTTCCGTCCTGCACACAGAGTCCTTCAACACTTGCACCCATTTCAATCCAACAGATGGTAACCTGCCCCAGAAGGTTTCATCCACGTCCATCTGTAAGAAACTCAAGCTGTAATTAAGACAGCTCAAGAAATGAAGTTCCAAGCTTTTCAATAAATCGAAATCCACTTTTACAAGTTTCGAATTTTCTTTATTTTTTTCTGGTTGTGTAGTACTTTGCCCTATTCCTTTACAAATATTATTCCAAGTTTTCAATGTGTAAGATTGATCATCGAAAGTTTTATTAGAGAGAATCAACGATGTCAATACGAGGTAAATTGTCATATTAGATTCGCTGTCACTGCAATTAATTTGGTTTTTTGTGTATTTGTGCAAGAAGTACAAACTTATCACCAAGTTCTGCATAGTGAACTGGCAGGTATTAATCAAAGTGCAAAGATACTGCTCGTAAGGACGGGCCTTCTCCACATCCCCGTCCAAGAGGAGCCATGCACTTTTCGCGTAGACGTTAATATAAGATGAGTCCAACATTACGCAAAGAATACAACTTCTGATGTTGCTTTCTTACCATCTCTTGCCAATTTGGCTCGGATTCATAATTTATATAAATGATCTTAGAATAGGTTCTATTTTTTTTTTTTTTTTTTTTTTTTTTTTTTTTTTTTTTTTTTTTTTTTACTTTTTTTTTTTATTCTTCTTATTTTTGCAACCTTACGAAACAGAAAAGCTTGCATACCTTCTGAAATGAAATTTAAACAATTGGCTCAGTGCAGCAACAACTTGCATATTACGCACCCAAGAAAATAAATTCCGGAGTAGTGCAACACTAATAATTTTTAACGTAGTGTTAGAGCTGCATAAATGTATATGCAGTTGGCACATTGGAGATACCTAGAGTTCGCAGAAGAAGAAAAATTAGCTCAACTTGTGGGCATTAATGCGTTAGCTAATGCATGAAATTAAATTAAGGTCACCAGTTTCACAATTAAAAAAGCTAACCAGGAAAAAAAAAAAAAGAGAAAAAAAAAAAAAAAAAAAAAAAAAAAAAAAAAAAAAAAAAAAAGGAAAGCCAAATGTACTAAAAGAACAGTGAAGGTACTTTGGAGCCTTGTAGTGAAGCTAAATGAAACGGTATGGACATGAGAATGTGAGTAGCTCCAAGGAATTGTAGCATTAACTATGAGATTCTTATCACTTGATGTAAATATCTTGTTAGAGTCTATTACGGTATAGCCTTTAACGGATTGCAAGTTCTAAGCAAAAAGCGAAAAGTGAAAATAAATTAAGTGAATATACGAATAAAAAGCGGTATTCGTCGTTGTTTGCAATTCCGTTGCTCATGCCTACGGAAACAACCGAGAAAGTCTAAAAACAGCAATGAATTAATTCAGACGATTCTCTTGTCATCCATAGTCGCTTAAAATGAATTGAGGGCTTTGCTTATATGTATGTTGATAGGTAGCCCTCATGTGAGGCGACCGGCATGACTTCTCGGCTCTATATACTTAAAAGTAGCTTAAAATCAATAGCAAAATAATCTATGCAGTCGAAAAAATAAAAATAATAATCAAAGTAAGCGTTTTTACACTTTTGTCTTTAAATTTAAACCTACAACATACAGGAAGATTGCATAAAATATTTTTAGTTCACCAGGAATTGTAAAATTAAGGTTTGTTGCTATGGCAAGTGGCACACCCCTACAAAGAAATTGAAAAGCCCAACTTTTTTTTTCTTGCAGAAAAACGTTCAAAAGAAAGTGCATAATTTACGTGCAAGAACTTGATTTCCACCCATAAATGTAATTCTTTTCAAGAATCGATGACCCTCGTGAAATGTTTCGCATTTAATTTTCTTGCTACCAGAGGAAGTTGCTAGAATAGTCAGCGCTTAACTTAATTTTCGTACTCTTGGATGCAGTCTTTTAATTTAATCGAATCGATAAATTTTTTATTGTGGATTTTTGAACTTCTACAGCAATTGGATTAGGGCCAAAATTCCGGTAATACTACATGCCGCTTCTTAAAAGCCTTCTCGCCTTTAAGATATGTGTACTAGTATTATGTCAGCATATTTTAGCATAACGTACTTAAAGTGTACACTGGGGTTGATCTGGATCACAGTGCGCCCCGACTGGCAGTTTCAATTGCGTGAGTACACTCTGTGAAAATGTAGAGATTGCTTCCTCCTCTGCAGTTGTAGCTGCGAAAGTTTATACACATTTCCATTTGTGCTCCTAAATACATACACATTCCACTCTATCCTGCGTCAAAAATATTCTATTTTAACTTTCATGTATGTCATATTATCACTTTGTTGTATTTTTAATGTAGACAGCATTTTATTGAGGCAAGTCTATGCAACTCAGGTAGAATGTGCGGCTTTCCGTAACCTTGATGACGAAATTACACAAACAGGACATCACCTCACTTTATTGTTCAATTTTAAGAGTGGACGTACATATCATGCATAAAATTAGAAAAAAAAAAAAAGAAATACGTAGTTTTAAACTTCAAACACCGAAATCATTTGAAGAAATGTGTTCTATTTTACTAGAATAATGCACTTGAGAACAATTGGTACGGCATCCTATTGTATTTTCTATCTGGAACTTCTGGTCTATCTAACCCTCAAACCCTTATCCCTCATTTCACTGGTTAGAAAATAAAGAAATGTACTTATTTATCATAAAAGGTTAATATGGTTGAATATATTTCAAATTCTAAAACAAGGCAAAGCAAGTAACTATCTGATACTTCATCCATTTTGTGTTTTGAAGGTACCTTACAGCACTCATGTAAGGTAGAGTGTTTTGAAGATTTAATATTCTATAAAGTAAAAATATTTATTTTTTCTTGTCCTACCACTTTCAATTTTTTCGTTAAAAATTTGACTTGTTATCACCAAGTAGTTCATAAGTTTCAATTCGGTCCACTAGCGAAACTATTGCATGACTACTTCAATATTTAGATTGTGCTTTACAATTGTTTTATTCTCTACAACTACTCTCTTGTTCAATATATTTGTTCTTTTGCTTAACTCCGTGTTTATCTAATTTTTACATATTCCGCATGCATGAGTCCACTACATTATGTAGGTAGAAGTGTTCTTATTCCTGAAACCGTTAAGAAAAAGGTTAAAAAATATTAAAGCAAAAAAAAAAAAAAAAACGTACAACATACATCGTGCATATATGTGCTCAGAAGTGCATTCAACATGCTTAATGCTATTTCTAGCACTTGATGAGGTCCTGCTTTATAAAACAACAGAGAAAATAAAATAACGTACAGAGCTGTTGACGATCCCCTATCTTGATTAAAATTGGTGAAGATTTTTTGGCTGGAATATTATCAAGTACTTACAAATTTCTTGTTGTGCAGATTAGTTGGCTCTTTCTGGAATTTATGTACATGTACAACACACCCGCCTACAATACGCCAAAACGAAAAAAAGAAATTATTCCAGCTCGTACTTCAAACAAATATTCTACAGGACTCCATCTACCTCGTGAGTAGTCACGTGTTTTGTGGAAATAGGAGTTCGATGACGGTGAGACTGGTGCATATCAGATGCGGTAGGCAAATATTGATCCTGTGTATAAACTTTTACAATCACCAGCTACCTTTAAGGTAAGGTTGCCAGGACAAGGCAATTATAGACGAGCTACCGTCTATTCTTATTTGAAAGGAAGGCTTAATAGTGTAATGTTGTTCCAGGGCAGGCACGGAAACTATGATGTTGGTCAAAATTTGTTCCAGGGATTGAAAAAGGCTTAGCGTTTCTTTTGAATTTGCTTTCGTGTGTTAGTCTGTGCGGGTTCGGCTAGATTTGTGGTCGGAGCTGCAAAAAAATTTTCAAGTCCCACGCTCCACGCACCCTGTTTAAGTAAACTACGACACGAAGTACTTTGTTACTAGTAGGTTGTTTGGTAACTCGTTACCATGAACCTTTTTTTCTTCTGTTGTCAAAAACAGAAAGGACGTTTGGTAACGGATGCAAAGAACTTCTTCCTAGCCGAGATTAAGTCCGCAATCACCGCCACCAGTCACGCGAGAATTATTCAGCTTGAAATTTGTTACCGCGCACAGAACCTGCGGCCGGATATAATGGAACTGGCTGAAGAAAAACATTTGTAGCCCTCGCATATTTGCCAGGCTGAAGTAAGGGCCATGATGAGAGGCTGCGCAAGCATTGCCATTGGGCAGTGCAATGAGGTAAGCCGAAGCAGTTTGAAACGCGCAATCCATCTCTACTTCTGAGATGCGCTTGAATGTTTGCTTGCTGTGGTTATCTCCATATTTATATATACCCTTCTTCCCTACCATCAAAGATTGGGCATCCTCGCAAGTCGCATACCGTACCCTTGAAACTTGCCTCACGTGAATATATCAAACCGGTACATTCTTCCATAAAAAGCATTTTTCCGAGTACTTCAGTGCACGTAGAAATTTTGCAATAACTAGAAAACTTTTCAACCACTTTTCCTGTTCATATTCCCACTGATACGATATGGTGCATCGATATTTTCAGTTCAAAAAGTTTCATTACTATTTGTTCCCGTTGGTATCTATGGTGGTATGGTGGGGTATGCTCATAGCCTTGATTACTGCATGGGGAGTCCAGGGCCACCCGATCTACGCATTTATGGATGCTAAGCAAAATCCGGTGTACATTTCCGATATTGCTTCCACCAATTTGCAACCCATCTTCATATCATGTACAGCAGTTGAAGGATTAACCATGGTGGCTACATTGGTGATGGACTTTGTTTTGAGATCCAAACATAAGATACAACCTTACACCTTCCATCTGCAAAGGATCTGTGGAATCTTGGCCATCGTTGCCTCAATTCTCGGTCAGTTCGGTATCTTCTTCGTCTCGGTGTTCAATAATAAAAACTTTCTGAGTGTTCATTTTTCCATGTTGATTGTTTTCATAGTTTGTATTTTGTTTGCATGCTTTTTCAACTTCTACAACACGTTCATGTTCGGGTGGTTCCCAGTTCGTTTGACCTTGGACCCACAACAATACCCAGCCAGAGAGAAAATGATTTTTGGTGAGGCTTACCGCATTCAGAACCTCTACTTTATTTCATTTGTGTTGAAAGTTGTGTGGCTCTTAGCAGCAGCAGCTATGGCCCTTGGGTTTGCAGTATGTATAACAACTGACAAGAACTCACTCGCTGCAAAGTTTGAGTGGAGTTTGGCATTCTGGTATGGTTTCTTATTGGCCATGTGGTCTATTGATTTGTTCCCATCTTCAAGAGGCCATTACAGTAGAAAGCATGCCCATGCAGTTGACCAGGAATCATACTCTAAAGAAGATGAAGGGACAATTCTGAGTAATGAAATATTGCAAAACACTCAAAGATAACCGGTATCATACACTATATTTACGCATCTATGCATAGTCCTCTTCAAATTTTACTTAGCATTTTACATATATTTTAGATTATTAAGAAAAGGCCTCTACGGTTCAATATAATTTAGCCATTAGAGGGATCATTCAAAATGAGCATGTATAATGACGTCTTTCATTCTACTTCCTAATTCTTATGAAAAGGTGTACCTAGCCTGAAGAGGGTAATGGCGTACGAGCCGACGGAATACCTGCTTCCGCCACGCTAGCACTAGCCGGGATGAGGAGAAGTAAGGAGGCTAATGCTTTTGTCAGAAGGCTGATTAAAGCTTTAATAGAGATCATCATTGCAACTTCGGGCTAGAACAATGTGGCTGAGAGGGGTTTTGATGTAATTAAACGAAGTCGTTCATGCAGAGAGCAACCTGAAAACTATTGTTGTATTCGGACAAAAACAATTTATTATGGTGGCCCAGAACTATGTGCCCTAAAAAATTCAGGTCCAGATCAAAACTTTCCTTTATACGCCTAAATCATGCCACAACGGACTGAAAAAATATACCCCCATTTGGAAATCGGTAGTGCTTGGTGTTGTGTGATTAATAATAGCAATAGGGATGATGCAGATGATGAAAAAATATTTCAATGGGTCGGCCAAGATTTTACTTTTCAATAAAAAGTAAATTTAATTAAAATTCTATTACAGGCCGGTCTGGAAGAAGTCCCTGTTCCCAATGCTCGTTCAGAGTGATATCCCAGATCAATTGACCCTGTGTAAGTGGATAGTAAACTTGAAATACATCAAAGCAAAGAGTATAATAGTTTATTAAATCAGTGTATACACTTGGACTATTTGACAGCCGTAAAAATAGAATTTTGATGCTCCAGATTATGCAAGCCGTCCTATCTTAGGGGCATGAGAATTTTCCGCACAAATTGCCTCTCATCTCGCACTCCGCATGCGCTTCAATGGCACGCCGTGCCTTTTGTGCATGGTTTATGAAACATACAGCTAATATTAATGCAACTTTATTGGGATTTTTATGATCATTTGGTGAACAACATGTGCATTTACGGGGCTAATTTCTTTTTTCGGTGTTATTCTGGAACATTTTATGTAACATCAACGCTATAATAGGTATACAATACAGAATATCTAAACAACCCTGATTTTTATTTCACGGCATGTTGATGAACTCTATATTACAGTAGGCTATTTCCTTTCCTTTTTGCATCTGAGCTCTTAGTTAGATCTGTCTATGCATTGGCGTTCCCCTCTCACTAAGCAGGTCTTAATCAGAGAAATTTGACAACTATTATTTTCATTCCTTCTATCCGGCACGTGACTTCCTGGAAAGACCATATCGACGCATTTGTGATTTTTTTCTTTTCAATTTCCAGATGTTTTACTCCACCCACCACCCTTATAATAACATGGAAGACGATCGGTTCTTGGATGATTCGAATAGCTCAGGTCGACAATTACAACATCCCAACAATCTGCAAGAACAACATCAACAACAAGAACAGTCCGGACACTTTCAAACCGGTTACTCCGTTCCTCATCAGCAAGAGCCAGTTTCCTATCCTCAAGGTATCAACAAAATAAAACACTTGCAATCACTACCAGGTCAGAATTATCAACACCTGAGAGATTCGCCAAAAAAAACTGACTACAGCCCACTTGCGCATGGTCGCGAAAATCAATCTAGCGCGCATAGGAGTAGTTCGGGTACCACATTTGGAGCCATGTATAGTGCACCTGATGCACACAATAGCAATATGGACCCAAGGCATCCGCCACAGCTCAAGGGTAGAATAAGAGTCAGCAAGGCATGTGACAGATGTAGAAGCCAGAAGATTAAATGTTCCGGAACGTTCCCCTGTAGCACATGTATTAAGCATGCGAAAGAGTGTAAGTATTCTAAGAATGATACCAGCCTGGAGACCAGCGTAAAGCGCCAGAAGGTTGAAGAGGAATCTTCCCCCGGTGACTTTCTAGTAGGAGCAGCAGATTCGCCGAAAGACCAGGTGTACGTACGACTGCTTGAAAATAGGGTGAAGTACCTTGAATCGCTACTCTCTCTGGACTCCGATACCTTGTTTAGAGAAGACCCTAGTCCCAACGCAGACATTGCCAAGTGGGTTCTGCTTATCAGCTCATCTAGTAAGTGGAGGTTTTCTCGGAGACATCAAAACATGATAACCATCGATTTGTGCCAGTATGTCTATAAGACGCTATCGGAAGAAAATCAGAAGCAAGTCACCATTCCAAGAAGTCAGTATTTTGGCTGGAACATGAGTGGAGTGAACTACTTGCAGCCAGACAACTTACCCGAAGAACCTGAGTTTGACATCGATAGGAGCAAAGAAGCAGAGCTAGTAGACTTTTTCTTCAAAGAGGTCAATATGCTATTTGCTATTTTGCATGAAACTGTATTCAGGGAACAGATTGACTTGTTTCATAAACTTAGGGAGGCTAGGATGCAAGAACCTACGAAGGCTGAAGATCGCGAAGCAGAAGAGCTGTATGTGCCTAAAGTCAAATCAAAAAAGCGACTGGCCGTAAACCAAAAGGAGAAAGAAAAGGAAAAACCTACTCCTGTTATTCAGAATAAAACCAATCAAACCAAGCTTTTTTCTGCAAAGTTATACCTCGTCCTTCTGATTGCTATTCGTTTCACTGAATTTCAAAAGCCTCAGGGTCCTTCTCTCGAAATGCTTCAAATTGAAGAAAAGCTATTCAAGTATGCTCATAGGATTGTAGAAATCCTTGCTTTTGAGTGGGAGTCCATAGAGTTGATCCAATCTTGGTTGTTAATCGCGTTATACCTTAGGTTGACCCACAGACAAAACTCCGCTTACCTGGCTCTTGGAAGAGCATTAACAATGACTAGATCTATGGGACTTGGATTTGAAGTTCCTGTTGCATACAGGGCTACGCCATATGAGCTCTTGAAGGCCAAGCGAATTTTCTGGTGCGTCTATACTTTTGATAGGTTAATAGGTTTGCAATTGGGGAGATACTGCGGACTTCGGGATAACGACATATATAGAAGGTTTCCGTCTAGAATATTCGAAGAGGAGAAAGACGATTGGATGACATTGCCTGCCTTTGTGATGCTTCATATTGCTAGAATCAGTAATTTCGTGCACACGTTGAACACAGATACACCACCTTTGTTGAAATTCGAGCAAATAAACAAGGAAGTTGATGACTTGAATGTGTGGTTCAATGAAATAGGATTCGGAGACGATGATGTTTACAAAAGGGGCCAAGAAGAAGGAGAAATCTCCTCCATGGTGAAAGCACAGGCCAAATTACATTACTATGATTTGGTTATTTCCATTCATGGAAGAGGAGTGTTCAATTACCTTGGAAGAGCTATAAACAACGAAGGCTTAAAACTTTCCTTGGTTACTGCCTCCTGCGAAGGTATCAATAAGCTTTTCTCTAGAATAAATAGTGCCAAGCTACTTACCACACCTTGGTATATGACCTTGTTACTTCTATACAATGTTGGAATAACATCTTTAACGTTCATTAACGGTGGTCAGGACATAGTTAGAAATCGAGAGATCTTCAAAGGCGCCATCAACTTGATTCTGATAATTCGGAGGTCTAATGTGAAGGAAGGAGGGAAAATTATCAACAGAGATCGATTCAAAATGGCAAAGGAATGTCTTTGGGCGTTAAAAATGACAAACCATATTGTAATGCTAAGGTTGCAGGAAGATATCGACAATATGAATAAAATTGGAGTTGACCATGGTTCTTCTGACGTTAACGAACAGAACTTTGGACAATTTGGTAAACATGTGTCTAAGCCGGGAGTGGATTCCAGTGAGCATTTGTTTACTGGAAACATACCCAAAAACCAGAAATATGGTTCTCGTTCATACGAAAGAGATCAGCAACTTAGAGCTCGGTCTGTGGCCAACCATGGGAACATCTTAGTGGGGGCTCCACTAGAAGAGGATCCAAGTCTTGGTCTATCGAATAATCTTCATGGTTATGAAGATGATGGAGAAGACCTGGGGGCTTACAATGACCAACCAACTCCAGCATCGGACATTTCTCTAGCCTCAGGATCTGAAGGTGCTAAAGCATTAGGCGCAGAATACAATAATTCTTTGGACAATGACCTATTGGGAAATTTGCAATGGTTTGATCAATGGTTGGATTTCAACTATGACTTGTGATAAACCTTATATTCGCATAAACAACACGCTTGAATTTTTGTTATGATCAAGCACTCTATTTCATATGTATATAATTTATGTTCTAAGTTTAGATGGTGCATTGTAAGTCATGGTATGCCTCAAGAGAAGCATGCGACATATTTGTTTCTTGTTGATATGTATATGTACATGTTATGCACGAGAAATTCGTAAGTATGCTTGTACGACAGTTTTTCCGAAATTACTCCGAAACTGCTGTTAGAGGGGGGGTCCGATAACCTTTATCGGTGTGTTAGCTCCACGTCACTTCATATTATGCGTTAATATGCGCCGCGCATCCTTGAAAAAAAAAGAAAGAAAATATGCACCGCCCGACCACACTGAACAGAATCTTCAGGAAGTTGCAGCGAATATCACCACAAACTACTTCTAACAATGTACAAACGTTCGTAAGAATTCAGCTTTTTTTTAACTTTTATTTGTTTACAGTGTGACATTATTTTTTTTCCTTTTATACACATTTTATATGCATACGTATATGCACATATATACAAATTTACTTAAGAGGGCATACTCGACGCTTAGAAAATAGGTGTAAGCTCATCACTTTCGTGTTGAATTTTTTACATAGCAATGAGTTCCTTGGCGGTTTAGAAACTCATACAGTTTAACTTTGCCCTATTCTGGACTGTATCTGTAAGAACTAGTAAATCGTAGTATGAAATTTCTTTTTCTTTTCTCTTTCGTTCTTTCTTTTTTCCCGAAAAAGACTCATATAATGTCGGAGTACTAATAAAGAGAAAAAAAAAATAAAGTAAAATTAAAAGACGAAAACGAAAACGGCTCACCAGCATGTCGCTAGGCTCCCTCTGCTCTTCTTACTTGGTCCAGGACTCATAACTTAGCGCCCCTAATTTCATCATAATTTCCTATTCCCTGTCGTCTGCCTCTATCACCGAAGTTTCATCAATGCTGCAGGTGTGGTCATTATCTTTTGGGGCATCGGAGAAACCCATCCCCACCCAACCAACAAGAAACCTTAATTTTAGAAAAAGTTTTTCCGGTGGGTATGAGCCCTGGTGTGCGCACAAATTAATTTATGCAATGGGGAAAAAAAAAAAGCTGATTTTCTGTCTGGGTCTCCTGTCTATCTCGCATTTTGGAGTTGAAAAACGCAATATCTTCGCAAATGTTCCCTAAGACAAAAAAGGCTATTGTTCCGATTCTCTTTCTTGCCTGCATTTTCTTCGTAACGTTTCTTTTCTTCTCTATCCTCCATCCTGGTTTACCCTCACTATTACCCTCATTATTACCCAATAACATTACAGTTTAGATCTTCCTCGTTCAAATTTCATCTTGCACAAAACTTCCCCCGGGCACTCCACAAATCCCCCAACTTTTTGTTTCTTTTTTTTCTCCCAGATACTTGTGCCCCTAGTACCGACATTCCGAGTTTTAGCGCATACTTATTTTACAGACTAGCATTTGAAAAGCACCAAAAAAAAGAAAAACGCAGAGCACCAAATAAATTTCAGAACCAACAGCTCTTCTTTTTCCCCCTAAAGCAAGCAAATAACATGTCCGAAAATACCCCAAATGGGGGCTACGTTTTCAGCCCCAGCGTACCTGCTCCAGACAAAAAGACCTCTGCTACTCCCATCACGGCTAAAACAAAGGAGGACCGTCCTTACAAATGCACAGTCTGCTCGAAGGCCTTCCACCGTCTCGAGCACCAGACAAGACACATACGTACACACACCGGAGAAAAACCACACCCCTGCACGTTCCCCGGGTGCACCAAGCGGTTTTCACGTTCCGACGAACTCACCAGGCATCTCAGGATCCACAAGAACCCGACCTCGAGAAAGAGAAGAAACAACGAGCAGATGATGATACAGCTCCCCTCCACTGTTGAGCAGCAGCAGATGCAGCAGCAGTTCCATCAGCAGCAACCACTCCAGCACCAGATGATGCAAAACCCAGAAGTGTATCCCCAGCTGCGCACAATAAGCGTCACAGTGGACAGAAATGGGAACCACATATACCACCTGCCATATCCTATGTACATCGTTCAGGGAGGGCCACCCCTGCAACTCAGCCAACCAGTACCTGTATCTGGCCCTCAGTCGCCCTACTACGAGCAGCCAGTACCTGGTATTCCTTCTTCCGGCGGGCAACAGTTCTTCCAGGCGGCACCAATCCCGATAAATCAGGAGCAGCAGCAACAGCACATACAACATGTCATGCCACACATCCAGCTGCCGAACCAGCCCTCCGTCGTCCAGCAGAATGGTTCTCACTTATCTACATCCCCCAACCATAACCAAATCCCGAGCACAACACCCCCATCAAACGGACCTCTAAACAAGTCCGTTTCAGCAACTTCAATAGGCTCCAACTCCAACCTACACACCTTCAGCCACTCTGGGTCGATTTCAACCAACAACTCCTCCATCCACTCCTTGAGCAACTCTCCAGATGCTTCAGTACCCCATGGAGGGCCAGCTGCATTTTCCACTAGCTCTGGAAACCCTCACTTTACTGGCCAGTTGCCCCCTATCACCTCTATGGGGTCGTCTACGTCACTCAAGTCTAAATTATTCAACGCATCGTCCAGTTCTTCTCTTTCCTCCCTCAAATCAAGTTCATACTCCAACCTCTCGGGCTTGCAAAGAATGACCCCCATCAAGCTGAATTTGCTGCAATCCAGGTTGGCCCAGCCCCAACCACAGACCCTCCCACTTCCTAAACAGAAATCATCCTCATCGCTCAACCTCGAGTTCTATGCCAACAACAAGAAATCAAGACCCAACTCCCCCAACTCCTCCTTCGTGAACATCCCGCAGCACTACCAAGCATCTAATGCGCCCCATATGACTATGTCGGCCGCTTCCAGTAAGCTGGCGTCGAACGGGAACGACTTTACACCTGCCCACCACAACTCTTCGGGTGAAGCTGCGTTCATGATTTCGCCAAATGAGACTCCATTACAAACCCCCTCGCAGTCGCCCCATTTGCAACCACAACCGATCAGCAACAACTTCGATAAGTCGAACCACTTCAGTCTCTTGAATGCTGCAATTCAGAGGCACCAAGAAACCAGCTCCACTCCTGTTCCTAAGTCGTCCCCTGGCACTCAGCCTAGTACGACGTCGTCTGGCGCCCAGTCGTCGGAGAGTATAGCTACCACGGGGACGCAGCTTCCTCCCATCCGTAGCGTTTTTACCTTTACCGCGCTTTCTGCGGAAGCAAAGAGGGAATAGTACGACAAAAAAAAAAAAAAAATTCGGATGAACTACTAATTCCACGCGCAAATGGAACACTTTTATTGTACACTGTCACCGCCATTTATAGAGGTACTGTGTTATTTATTACGGTGTGTTGATTTTTTTGAATCTCAATCACCCGATCAAATAGAGAATTTATACAGGTTTTTTTGTTAGATGTAGATGGAAACAAGAAAGTGTAGAAGAAAGTAGAATGCTTTTGAAGGGAGCCAGAGCGTGGACGAGAGCAGGTTTTAGTGTCCTCTTGCAGCAATAGACGGCTGCCAAATTTTGGTGGTGATATTCCTGCATACACCATTTTGCAACAGATATGAAGATGCAGACAGGATGCTCTTTTTCGAGCCGCTCTAGTTGCAGTACCAAGAGAGCACACAGCGAGAAGTAGAGTTCTATTAGAGTAGAGCCTTCATTAGAAGATCCGAGTTATATGGCACAGGGTTTCCTGGTATATTACACCAGGGCGCGCTCGCAGAATTTAGACAATCACATGACTGCTAAACTATGCTTAAAGACTAAATATGCTTTTAGAGTCATGGCAAGTCATCTGCCCCTCCGCTATATGGGTTCAAATTCACCCTAGCGCTTATTTCTCTTTTTTTCTTATTCGTTCCACATTAGTCACCAGGTGGCACCTTGTCGCATTGTTTGTTGCAAAAGAAATTTCAAAAATTTGCCTCGCCCACCGGTTATGATACTTCCACCTCACCTCATGGCTCTAGTACGTATCGTTTTCTCATCTGCCTGATGACCTAGCACCCTTCGTCATGTAAGATTATAGCCATGCTTGCGAGGGAACCGGTGAGTGTGCTAAATGAGTTCCCCTTTTCAGGGAAGTGCTCTGTGCCCACTGCTAATGCTCCCCAGTTACAAGTGACAACCCCATGGTAGTGTAGCGCTGTATGCAGTTTTCACACCTGAACAACCAGCCAAATGTTTAGCAATATATAAAAAAAAAAAAAAAAAAAAAAAAAATAGTTAAAAGAAAGAAAAAAAAAATAATCATAAGAGTTAATTAAGGTTTTACTGGATTGAAGTAACGACCTATGTTGGGCAAAAATATATGCCTTGGAACTGCCCGATAACTGGGCAAAACGATGAATATACCGTGGGTTGGACCCGCAGTACACTGTAGACTTATCCTCTAAAACAGGATCCTTTGACCTCTCCTCTCTAGCGCCAACCTCTAAGGCGGTGAAAAGTTTTCTAGTCAATCCTGCACCCAGTGGAACTTTTGCTGTCGTTCAACAATAGATCAGAGGACGTAATTAATCCAAAATTCGGCGTGTCCGGTAACAAAAAATAATTCCTCGAAAAAGAAAAAAAATAAAAAAATAAAAATAAAAAAAAGAAAAGATCAGAGACTGAAGTTACACACAGCCTGTGCACCGCAAGCTGGCGAAGGAAGCTATAACCTAAAAGTTCGGAAACTAGGGGAAATATTGCTGGGCTCTAGCAGTCGTCTTTCCCCAACAGTCGAGTCCTTTTGCTTCTCTGCTCCCTCTAATGCCCCTTTTTGAATTCCACCACTCTCTTGTAGAGGACCCAATTATGCATATTCCTATTTCTTATTTTAAGCACATTTTAGTCCTCGGTACACGACCATTCGAATTTCCATTTGTTTTTTTCTTTTTTTTTTTTTTTTTTTTTTTTTTTTCGCCTGCTCTGATGCTCACAAGCGACACAAAACAACAAACTATTAATTAAACCCTTTCTGCTAAATTTTCTGATGATTTTTCAACCTTCTCTTCTTCAACCCACTTTCCACTTACAAAGTATATATTAACAGAAACTAAAACATCGTGGTTATATTGATTTATAACTGTCTTTTTTGGTTTTCCGTTATTTTATATTTTATAACTAAAGAGAAGAAGCTACTCTTCTAGGTCAACTGGTTGGTTGTAACAGGAAATTATACCACATACTAATTTTTTTTATATACATAGAAAATTTTGGTGATAATTTCACTTAATCAACAACCACCAACTTTTTGTGAGATATTGATTTATCTTACAAACTGTCTAAAAAAAAAATAAAACCTAAAAAATCCAAATACTCACACATATAGGCAGCTACTACCACATTTAGCTGCATAACCGGAGAAGAAGATATTATTATTTTCCTCGAAGCGACCTTTTCACTAAGTTGTCGCAGATTTTTCCACAAGGTTAACCTATTAATAGATATTTATACGTGCAGCTCGAAATGTACAGTCAACCACATTATCACCAGCTCCAGCAAAACTACTACTTGGGTACTGCTGGCCACCGTGCCACATCCTCGTACAGCTACTTGCCTAGCCTTTCCGATAACAGAGGTTTTGGTATGCGTGATCACGCTGATCAGCATCCAGTTACGAGCTATGCTAACGCTGCAGCTCCTGCTCCTGCTCCTCCAGCAGAAGAGCCCGAGTCCAACGGCGGAATTACATCTGTACTTGAGTACAACATCAACAACATGTCTACATTTCTTTCGTGGTGCACTTTTGGGATCTTGAAACAGAACCGCAACCCTAGTAAAGAGTTTGATAACTTGATTGTTTCAGTTTTGTTTGCTACAAGATTGCCCAAATCCACCATTATCATTGCTCTTGAGTACATGAACCAAAGATTTTCCAACAAGAATATTTCTAGCAGCCTTGCCGAGTCCGAGATTTCAACCATTTTGATCGTTGCATTAGTCTTGGCTAACAAGTTTAACGACGATAACACCTTTACTAATAGATCGTGGTGCGGTGCCGCAGGACTTGCTTTAGAAGTTGTAAACTATGAGGAGAAAGAATGGCTCAATGAAGTTAAATGGCAATTAAATGTAGTCAACTTTGAAGACAACATCAGAACCTTGGAAGAATGCTGGAACACTTGGTTAGTGAAGTACACTAGCAAGACCAGCCAACCTTCCCTTAATGCTTCGTCTCCAGCTACTATGCATGAAGCAAGCATTCCATCTTACAATTCAATTCCGTCTTCCCCAATATCTCCATCATATTTATCATCTTCTCCTGTTGATTCTTCTCCAATAAAGTATCAACATCAACAAGATTCGATCTGGGCACATTCGTCCTCCATCTGGTCATATACACCAACTTACCAGTATATACCACAACTCAACGCTTATCAACCTGTACAACAGCAACAACAACAGCAACAACAGCAACAACAGCAACAACAGCAACTTCCTGTCATCCCCCCACAACAGCATCAACAACAATTACCTTACATCTACCATCAAGTACAGCAACCATACGTGGATACTGGCATTCATTTGAACTCCGGATATCACCACAACTCTGGTTTTGTTGGCTATACTAACCCATACTATAGCTACAACATGGCATCCTGTTGAGCAAACAAACATAAGTTTATGCAAAACTAAAAAATTACAGCTTTATACAATCAAATTTGAATTCAAAAAAGACTTAAAAGAAAAAAAATTAAGAATATAAACTGCTACCACCCAGAACAAGCACCTACTTGTTCAAGAGAGAATAACTTCTCTGCTTGTTTCTTTCCGTATTTCTAATATTTATCAACCGATCTATTTTTTTTTTTTGGGGGTTGGTTTTCTAAAACGGGTGCTTTAATAAAGATAGAGGTTAAACTCAGGGTACTCAAATAGTGACTAATACAAGGTTTCGTCTAAGTGAAGGTGTAGCTCGTGTAGTTTGGTTCGTCTGTTCGTAGTTTTTTCTATTTTCCAGCTCAGTTTGGTTTACTCTTTTGTTCTAGATTAGTCTTGATATAGAGTATGCTTTGATACAGGTATGCCCTGATTAGAATGCAACATGTGAAGTTCAACCACCAGCATTCTGCCAAGGTAGACTCTTGTTGACTTAGTTGACCTGGTTGATTCTAGTCTACTATTCCACTCTAGTCTAGTCTATTCAAGTCAACCTTAGTCTATTCTAGTCAACTCTAGTCTATTCTAGTCAAGTCTAGTCAACGACAGAGTGTGCCCGACTACAACTGAGATCTTCCGAGTTTCTTTACAAGAGGAGCCCCATAATTCAATCTTACATAGAGTACACAGTTGCCTTTTTTACTTCATATATAGTTCGTTTCTAAGCTAATCCTTCTTTTCTTCGTCCTTCTTCTCTTCGAACTCCACATCTTCCTCTTCGTCTCCTTCCTCGATGGTTCCTTCTTCGGCCTTCAATTTTTCGGCTGCAGCTGCAAAATCAATCACCTTTCCACGAGTTCTTCTGCCAGTGGTGATGATATTGGAGGTATCAATTTCAAGCAAGTCGTCGTCGGCTTCGTCGTCCAATCCCAAGTTATCTTCGTCTCCATCTTCTTTGTCATCATCGTCCTCGTCTTCGGATTTGGTTTCCTTGGGAACCTCATCGTCGTATTGGCGTCTTCTTTGCTTCTTTTTCTTCTTTTTCTCTCCTGCCTCTTCGTCCCCAGCCCTCTTGGTGCTGCTAGTTTCAGCAGTTGGCACTTCTGGCACTTCTGGCACTTCTGAGGTTTCTGGCGCCTCCTTGACTTCCACCTCAGCTGGCTTGGCTTCTACTTCTGACATTCTACGATAAAAATAACCGTTAATTGCTGTTATCTACCCGGTTTGTAGAAGGAAGTACGCGTCCCTAGGGTGCTCCTTTTCTGCTCCTGCCTGCTCTGGCGTACCATATTTCACTTTGGTATCCGCACGACCTGGTGATGTTTTTTCACAAGTGGAAGGGCCTCCAGAGAAGAAGGCAGCCGGTTGACCGTAAGAGAAGGACGCCCTCACTACTCCAATACATCCAAAATGACTACCCCGACCAAGAAGACGAAGATGTCGGACCTCATAAATTATCGTCTTAAAATCACAACCATAGATAATAGAAGTTTTGTGGGTCAACTATTGGCTTTTGATAACCACCTAAACCTAGTGTTGAGCAACACTGAGGAATCAAGAATTACCAAGAAGACCTATGCTGAGCTTAAAAAGGGTGCAATTAGTTCCGGTGATATAGTTGAGGAAAAAAGATCTCTCGGATTAATAATTCTCAGAGGCGAGCAGGTTGTGAGCTTCAACATAGAGTCCCCTCCTCCCGTGCTGGTGAAGGATAGAGTATTGGAGAAGGGCAGGGGTATATCCCGCCCGTTGAAGGTGCCGGTTAGCGTGAAAGCAAAATCGCTACAAGGACCGGTCAAGACTAAGTAAACCCAAACATAGAAACTGTATATTAGTATAATGAAGGCTCAAAGATAGAAATAATAATTGTAGCATCTAGAGGCGGCTGCTATCTGAAACATGAAACAGCCGCAGGGAGTCACACATTTGCATCGTGTGCTGCTGTTAAGTAAACTTACTACGTCCTGTTAACTAGAAGCATAGCGGTACGTAGAAGATGTTTCATTACTAAGCTTGAAGTGTGCTGATGAAAATCACTCGATTGTTAGCGTAGAAATATCACAAGTTAGTCCCTAGCTACTCCAGCTCTAGTGTAGAAGTCTTACTGCTCCCTTTGCTCAACCAGTTGAGTTCTAACGTATACATCTTACCGATAAGAGTCAGTCGGATTCATGTGTAGAAGCCGCTCTATATAGTAGAAATCTTACTGTTGTCTTCTGTTTTTCTCATTATTAGCACTATATAACTATCGTTTTTCCATACCCATCAGCTGAGCTAAGCTACCCTCAAAGTTTCGTTCCTGATTCACTTTGCTGGCACCTTAGATTTTATTTAAAGTCCCGCTCTTTGAATTCTAGTATTTTATACAGCGACAAAGAGGAGTTCATAAGAGGTGCATCATGGCTTTCCACCGCTCTTCCGATACAACACGTCGTTTCACTTCGTCCCCTCTCAATGACTCTCAACTCTCCTCCACTCCATCATTTTCTCTTAGGCGTCAATTGGGTGGGAAATCTCTACTCTATACTTAACAGCAGTTAGAGTTGTTCTTACTCTTCTTTTCTGTTGGTGCAGGAATCAAACTAATAGTAGGGCCGTTGGTAACCTTGTTGCTGCCACCTTCGGTATTTTCCAACTGGTGTTTACTGATCATCTCATAAATGTTTCTTAATAATTGATGGAACGATAAGTCAACGTTATCACTGCTCAAGGCTGAAGCCTCGGTGAACAATAAACTGTTCTCATTGGCAAAGTTCTTGGCTTCGTCAGTTGGAATTGCTCTCAAGTGGTCTAAATCGGACTTATTCCCCACCAATTCGATTATAATATTTGCATCTGCATGTTCTCTCAACTCCTTTAACCAACGTGAAACACTCTCGTAAGATTCAGTCTTCAGAATGTCGTAAACAATTAAAGCACCAACTGCGCCACGGTAGTATGCAGACGTGATCGCTCTGTAACGTTCTTGACCTGCAGTATCCCAAATTTGGGCCTTAACACGCTTCCCGTCGATTTCTAACGTTCTAGTCGCAAATTCAACTCCAATAGTCGAACGCGATTCTAAGTTAAATTCATCACGAGTGAAACGGGATAACAAATTTGATTTACCAACCCCAGAGTCCCCAATAAGAACAATCTTGTAAAGGTACTCGTAATCGTACGAGTAGTCGTCAGTGTTGTCGGCCATTATGATTAATAAAAAGTAAAATTAAAAATAAAAAATTAATGCAATCTAAAGAAAAATATGTATCAAAACTACCACGTAAAGATTGCTTTGTTTGCTTTGTTGTATTGAATTTTGTTGATGATCTTTTTTCCCTCTGTTTGGATACGTATCAAAAATTGATCCCTCTATCAAACGAAATACTGGTTTTTACTCTCAAGTTTGAAACTACCTGACCTCTGGCTAATAAGTGTTTCAATATGATCTCACAACAGTTCTAAACAGCTATGACAAAAATCAAATATTTGGCTTCTATGCTTGAAAACAAAACACCTGAACTCTCCTTTTTTTCGGGTCTCTTTTTTTTCTCCAGTCTCGTTCTTTTTTTTTTTCCAGGCGCCAAAAATAAATTTGCAGAGGTAAGCCAAACGACGTGCATATGCAGGCGAGGTGTCAAAAGTGGTATACACACTCCCAGACGAAATGGTTGCACACTGGAGGCATAGGGAGGGGAGGTTTAAAGCCCACTGGTCAGAGAGGGGCGCTTTTCCATCTTTGTGGTTGTTCTTTTGACAGCTAGGTGTACTTGGTGCAAGCTACAACTTCTTCTGTACTATACTAGAGCATTTCTGTTATACATATGTTCACATATATATACATATATACATATATATACATAGATATGGATATATTTCTTATTTATACATCGACACCTTAACGTTCTCTTCCAAATTGCTGGTCTTCCTTGGCAGCCTTTCTTTCCATCTCATCCCAATCGTCTCCGTCACTTTCTTCATCTACTTCACTGCCGCTTCCGCTACCATCACTGCCGTCACTGCCGTAGTCGTCTTCCAGAGCCTCTTCACTTTCAACGTCTTCGTCACTAGGATCAGCATCACTAACCTCGAACTCCAGCTCTTCTTCCTCTTCATCCTCGTCGTCACTGGTTCCATCTCCAGTCAAGAAGACCCAACCACCGTCTGCAAAGAATTGATATGGATCCAGTTGAACTGTCTTCATAATTGTTCCCCAGTTCAAGTTCATTTGACCTTCACTGAGAGGAATATCAACATCTGTGAGCCAAGACTTGACATCTTCCAAGAGCTCTATTGGGATGGTGTTAATGTGAACCACAGGTTTACTGAAATCTTTAAATACAAACACCAAATCGAAATTCTTCAATCCGAATTGAACTCTTTCCAAATGCGCTATTTCAATTTCTTCCAATGTCACAACCAAGTAAGGAGGGTCGATTAATTGAATAAGACAATCTCTGGTTGGCATACACAACACAGCGGATCTAAATGGAACACCTTGGAATCCTAATTCTCTGAATGGGATATCCAAATCACACATTCCATGACTCGAGTCTGCAATCAACTCAGCAAATGCCTTGAACTCCTTATCCAACAAAGCCTTTCTACGTCTTTCCTCTTGTTCTTGCTGTAATTCGTCTTCATCCCCGTATCTGTATCTTCTCTTTCTTCCTCCAGTTTCATCAAAGGCTATGTCACTGGCTTCTCTGTAGAATTGGACGTCGAAAGTCTTCTTCTTACCAATCATTATTGGGTTTTTCAAGTGACAGTGAATAATCACAATTAATTCGTCTTTACAAGGCTGGAAGAACAAATGTTTGATGTTACTAAAAAGAACATCAACTTTTTGATCCGATCTGATAGACAGTTGGTATCTTAACCCATTATCATGTATTTGCAAAACCCCTCCAATCTTTTTGGTATCAGGCTGAGGACGGATGAATACTTGTTCCAATTTCTTCATTCTGGAGCCCTTCAACTCTATCAAATTGGCTTGAGTGATGACATCGGCCATTTGCTTGCGCTCCAGTTCTCTCTTGACACTATCCTTCTTTAAGTCTTGAATGGCCTTATAAACATCTATCATTCTTTGTCTATCTCTTGATCTAAGTGTAATCGATCTTAAGAACGAATTATCTGGAGAATCCTCGTAGGGTAACTCGGTTCTCTTGAAATTGTTTCCACCAAGACCAGGCAGGTTGAAATTCAATCTAAGATAAGTGAATTCACCCTCTTCATTCTGGGAACCGTTTTTAAACGAATTAATATGGAAAGGGACTGGTCTACCACAGATGGGCAATATAATGGTCTGGTTCTTGTAGTCTACATGAATCTTAAGATCCCTTACCGAACTGGGGATCTGCAGTTCTCTTACATAAGATTCGTATTTCTTGAAAACGGGCTTGAAATCTGAAGAGTCTGTAGCATCTTCCTTGGAGAATCTGGCCAAGCCTTCCTGCTGTCTCTTTTCATGAAGTCTAAGCTGGTACTCTTGACGAACCTTCTCGTTGTTTACGTCGTCGTTGTTGGCAGTCTCGTTACGTAACTTAGATTTAAGCAAGAGTGAGTTGGCTTTGTTTGCCTCAAGATTCTTTTCGATCTTAATATCTTTTTCCGACTTGATCTGTCTTCCGTTTTTCGAAGAAGAGCTAGCAGAAGAAGATGTACCTTCTTCCTTCTTCACAGGCTCGTCTTCTTTGAAGAAGAACGAAATCTCGCTACGAGCTTTACTGTAGTCAGTCAAAGAGGTTGCTTCGCTGCCTTCAGCAACAAGGAACGTATCTCCTAATATCAAGGAGTACTTCTTGCCATTGCTTAACGGGATCCCTTGGAAGCCGATGTTGATACACAACACCATTCCCTTCTGTAACTTACGGTCGTTTTTGCTGTTCAACACAAAAGTCGAGTCCCTGAATTCAATCCCTGTGAGCCAGCCGCAGTTTTTAGGCAAATACGCCAAGAGATCGTCCCTCTTTTCGGCTTTTATGAAAGAAACTATCCCTTCGTAGACGTCGCTTCCTTGCTTTCCTGGCTGCAAGAGCTCTTTAGCTACATGGTCCTGGATCTTCAACAAGAGTTCGTAGTTGGCTTCCATTTCCTTCGTAGGGTCGATAAGGAACGTACGCCCGATGTTGGAGCAGTAGGACTTGTATCTGAGCCCCAATGAGGCCAATATAACCCCGTCTCCGACCAACACCTTGCTTGTCAGTTGCGCCGATGGCCGGATGTCGTAGTCCCCACCACTCTGGATGATGGGTGAGTAGCACCAGTCGAGCAACTCCGAGTCAAATCCGGGAGTCCCATTGACAAGGGTCCGCTTGCCCACGGCGCTCTTGGTGAACCACCGGTCATTATCGATCTTCTCCTCAATCTTGTCTGAGAGCGCCACATTGGTGATCTTCAACTCTTCGTCTACTATGGTCATCATTTCGTTCGCAAACGTGTCCATCATTACCGTGGATGACTTGGCGGCCTTTCTGGAGAGCTCCACCTCGTCATCGTCCTTAACGGACAAGCAGGCCGAGAGTAACCCAGAGCTGTCAACGAGCTTCAGCTTCAAGTCAGCACCTTCGGAGGCCTGGCGCCATTCGTCGATGAACTTTCCCTTGTATTCGTCCTTGGCTACATGTCCAATCGCCTTGTGGGATGCGAGCTTGTTCAACAAGTCATCAAAGATCTTCTTGTTGGCATCAGCGTCGCTCTTGCTTCTAGCCCAGATCAATACCTCTGACGAGTTGGCGGTTGGCTTGGTTGTCAACGGCTTGAAGTGCTTCAGCGACTTCTCTCCCGTGATGATGATGCACTGGTCCTGTGTGATGAGGATCCCCGTGGACGCCAACTCGTAGCCGGTGAGCCACGTCTGGGCCACAGTGGTTTTCTTGTAGGTGTTTTCGTCATCGGAGGCCCCAACAAGAAGAAGGAGGCAGTCCGGTTCGGCCCCAATCAAGTTCTTCTGGATAACGGAGAGCCTGCGGTGGAACGTGGAAGGTACTATATTAATTGACATCTGGCGTTTTCTTCTAGTGTATATTCAGCTTTCCTCTCTTTGCAGTGTTGCGCCGTTCTTTGCCTTCTATTAGTAGATTTACAGCACAATTCAATCCTTAGCAGAAGTCGTCGAAAAGAACGTTTTTCTTTGTTTTTTTTGGTCTTTTTCGATCCCGCTGGTTTCCCACGCTGTTTACGATTCAATTCCTGGTCCTGCAACTACGATTAGGCGAAATGTGGCGATAATCTCTGCTCCTCCGTGGGGGTCTTTCGAGCTGCTCGCTGTCGCTGATTTTTCACCTGGAGCGGTTTTGAGCCGCGCACGACGCGCTGCTACCGCGTTGTTTTGCTTCGCGTCTTGCGGTGTGATGGATCAAGAGGAACAGAAACAGGAAACTAGAGCAAAGAGGAAGAGATTTGAGTTATCAGGTGTCTGAGAGAATCGAGCTGTATATTGTGTGTCAGCCTGTTGTTTTTGAAGCGTTTTGGAGTGTTTAAATCGGTCTTTTTTGTCGCCGTAGTTCTTGTGTGAGCTCATAGTTAGATATTCATCTCAGTTCTTGCACTAGCAGCAACAAAGTTGAGTCATTTATTCAGCATAAGTTGTCTACGTGTACACCGTACTTGTCAACGTTTACACCATACTATATTCACCAGCAGTAGTAATCAAAGGACTCAGTATCTACTGCCAATAGTCCATTTCAGCTAGCATAGTGTCAAGCAAGTCAAGTACAGCCACTTACAGTATCAAGCTATTCATCTACTGATAGTAATCTAGTGTTCAATTGTCAGTGATCCACACCTTCTACTGCGCAATAGTGATCTACGACTACTCACAGTATCAAAGTATCCACCTACTCGTTGTCAGCTAGCCATCTACAGTATTGTACCTACTCATTGTCAGCTAGCCATCTACAGTATTGTACCTACTCATTGTCAGCTGGCCATCTCATTGTCAGCTAGCCATCTACAGTATTGTACCCACTCTAGAGTCATCTAGCCAGTACCCATTCATTACTAGCGCCTAGCCCTACCTTCTACTGTGCAATAGTGATCTACAACTACTCACAGTATCAAAGTATCCACCTACTCGTTGTCAGCTAGCCATCTACAGTATTGTACCTACTCATTGTCAGCTAGCCATCTACAGTATTGTACCCACTCTAGAGTCATCTAGCCATCTACAGTATTGTGCCCACTCTAGAGTCATCTAGCCAATACCCATTCATTACTAGCGCCTAGCCCTACTGCAATCCTCACCTTATATCTCACTATGTTCCGCCAAAATAAACGTAGAACAGCTGGGAGAAAGAACTTCGAACCGTCTATCTTCCAGGGAGTGACCCAGATTTACAACACCAGGCTCTCCTTCTACGATATCCCGCCCATTGATGAAATCACCCTAGAGGAGTTCGAGACGTGGGCCATTGACCGTCTTAAGATCTTGATCGAGATCGAGTCATGCGGTCTTAGATCTAAGTCATTGAGGGAAACAGAGCAGGTGATCAAGCCATTACTTCTCAAGTACCTCCCCTTAAACCCCAACCCTACATCTTCGGTATCCGCCGCTTCGAGCGTGCTTGCAGAACGTAAGAAAGATCACTACTCTCACTACATCCTCAGGCTCGTCTTCTGCCGTACCGAGGAGCTCCGCCGTAAGTTTATCAAGAACGAGCTCGTGTTGTTCAAATTAAGGTACAACATGCTTCAGCCTAAAGAGCAAAGAGAATTCATTGCCCTGTACAGCGACAAGCTTCCCTGGCAGTACATTACCCAGGACGAAAAGCTCGAAATCTTGGATGATTTGTTTGCAGCCACGTCCTCAACGGTGAGGAACAACTTGGTCTTTGAAAGCGGGGATCCTCTGTTCACCATCTCGAGAGACCAGCTCTACCAGCACATCCAGAAATCAGAACAATTCATAAAGCTCCCGTTCGAAAAGGTTCCCAATTTGGTAGCCACAAGGTCGGTGTTGCTTCGTGCTGGGTCTGCTTACATCCCATCTACGCTCCAGTTGAACTTACTCTCCATTGAGTATCAAGACATGCTCTCGTCGCTGCTTCTCAGAACGTTTCAGTCGATGCCCCGCTTGGAGGAGGACGATAGACTATTACCTCTTTTAAACAACCTTTCAGCTAACTCTTCGTCGATAGAGTACGACATGTCGCTGAAATTTGATTCCGAGAACGCCTCGGATATCAACGCCGTGTCGATAACGACTCCGGCCATTACGAAGCATTACCCTATGTGTGCTAGTCACATGCAGGGTGCTCTCATGTCCAAGCTGCATCTCAAGTATCAGGCCCGTCAACAGCTTCAGCTCTTCCTCAAGGGAATTGGTCTCTCTATAGACGAGGCAATGAAGTTTTGGTCGTACCAGTTCACCAAGAGCAACTCTGGAATCACCATGGAGAAGTTCAACAAGGAGTACAAGTACAATCTTCGTCACAACTACGGGTTGGAGGGTGCCAGGATAAACTATAAGCCTCCTGACTGTTCTAGAATCCTTTCTAAGCCCAAGCCTGGCAAGGGGGAGTCTCATGGTTGCCCTTACAGAGACTTGCCCTTGGACTCGCTCATCACTAACTTGAACGAGTTAGGCGTTACCGATCAGGTCGACATCAATATGGTAGTTGACGACGTTGGCCGCAATGACTACACTGTGGCCTGCACTCGGGTGTTCGAATTAACCCATAAGCTGGAATTGGCCAAGTCTAAGACCTCTACTGCCGAAGGGATGCACATTACCCACCCAAATCTTTACTTTGATAGATCCAGGCAACTTGAAAAGAGCCTGTAGTGTTTGATAATGTATATTATGTTCGTTTTACTTTTTTAAATATAAATAAATAATCTAATAAAAGCCATCAACGCCGACGTATTGGCTTCTTAGAAGAGGAAGCCAAAGCCTAGAGCTTAACAGATGACCACAAGTCCTTGAAGTCAAACCATGACGCACAGCTTCCACACACACCCACCCAGAAAGGCAGCAAGCAGCCGTCATACAACGACCAGTGAAGGACGAGAGGTACCTGGACCAACTGCTTGAAAACATTGATTTTCCATTGTTTGTCCCATTTGGACATTGGCACTCTGCGGAAGAGCTCGAGTATCTCAATCAATAAGTACACCCCCCATACTCTCGAGCACCAGATATAGGTCTCGATGCACCAGTATTCGTTGTCGTTGGTGCCCACCCAGTTGTGGTCCGTGAGCCAGCCGGCGTTCTCCAAGAGCTCCAAAGTCAAGCAGTTGAGTGCCAGGACAAAGTTTACCAACCTGTCTAGCTTAGGGGCCGCATTGGCTGGGTCGTTGAGCGTTCTGTACTCGTCGATAATCCAGGGCATGTATTTTATGGAGTCCGTGAGACGATTGAAGATACGCACATCTGATATGTATGAGGATATGGCCTTGAGGTGGACCGCCAACTTAGAGGTCTCCGTGCTTACCACTGCAGCCTCCTTTCCACTCTTTTCTTCTACAGCGACATCACCCCAAATCAACTTGATCAAATTCTTCCTCTGCGCCAATACAAACGCCCTTATTTTGGGCTTGTTGTTGAGGATGCTGGACAAGAGCAAGGTGAAATAGCAAATAAAGTACAAATTTCTATCCACTGTGCTGCTCTTCGCCAATACCTTGTCGTTGATTTCCTGGTAAAAATTTCTGCTAAGCACAGATTTTTTCAAAAGTGTGTTTAAGCGGAGGATGGAGGGTAGGGCGACAGGTTTCGACATGGTGGTGGTTTGATAAAAAAACTGTTGCACCTGGGTTATTTTTTTTCTGTCTTTTATTTTCTACGCAACGGTCAACGAGGTCCGGTCTTTAGTGATGTGTGTTAGTGTACTCCGCAGCGTTTCATCTCCAGGATTTTTATCGCACTTCATCGCTGTCGCCTCGGGTGCCCCAGATTTGGGAAAAGTTTCCGAGGATCAACAGAAGAGAGCATGGTGGGGCTGCAAACCGCGAGTGCGGTAGAGGTGCGGTCGAGGTGCAATGGGTGTGGGAAAAGTGCAGTAGAGGTGCGGAAAAGGAAGTGGTGGGGAGTGCAGTGGGTGCAAGAGTGCGCTGTGGTGCGAAAGAGCAGAACCTTGGGCTCTTGCTTGACAGGTGCTGTAGCGATGGCCTTCTTCACGGGCTCGCTGAGTCGGCCCGATTTCAGCGGCTGATTTGCATGTGGAAGCGGCTCACCAGACGAGACCAAGAAGTCGTAGCACAGTTGAAGTGTTGCACGGTGTGTGCTCCCAGTTTCAAAAGTGACTTGGCTGTGGCTAACAGACTACTCTTAGCGAAGATGACTCGTTGCGGCCATAGATATCTCGCTGTAGCCGCAGGGTAGCAGCACCTCTTGGGCTCTTCAGCCTCCCGGCGGTAGCTTATCGTCCTGCATGAAAAAGTGCAGCCTTTAGCGATGTTGGGTATAGCCCTAGTGAGGTTGGGCTCTAGCGATGGGCACTGCCATTGGCTCTCACTCTCCATGGTGAAGCTGGTTAGAGTACTGGTGATCGAAACTCCACTCCCCTAGACCATTCGTGGTTTCTCTCACACTCTTGTGTAGCTCATTGGCTCCTTCTGTCTTTTCGGCCTATTTTCTCGACATCATCACTTACTCTTAGCGCCTACCTTCAGCTTAGGCTGTCTCCTGGGCCCCACAGTCCGATTCATTTCATTCCAATGCTTCCTCTACATGTATGTCATAAATAAACTTGATTAAAATATATAAAATTGATGAAGAATTGAATACTTAGGTCCCTGCTAAAGCTATTCTTGCTTGTGAGAAGTTATAGAAGCAATGTTAGACTTTAAAGCTTCCAAAGTTATACCTTCCTTCTCAGCGTAAACTTCCATTCCATGTTCATCGGCAGAACCAACGGTTTCTAAAACAACTTCGTTGATTTCTTCGATTTCGTCATCGGTTTGTGGTAAGAGAAGGTTAAGAATAAGGCCAAGGAACCCAGTAATGGCAAACCCGGTTTCCATGACCAAGACAATAGCATCAAGGAAACCTTGAAGACCAGTATTGCTACCAGAGTAGGTGAACACATTTGAGAACCAATCTGGAACCAAAACTGAACCGAAACCCATCAACAAGGATGCAGTAAGCAAGAATCTGTCTCTTCTGGTAAATTCAGTGGTTGAAATAATCTTCATTCCTGAAACAGCAACCGAAGTGAACAAGAAGGTGGTCATTCCACCAAGAACAGGCTTTGGAATAGAGACAATGGCTGCAGCAAACTTGGAGAAAATTCCCATGACAATCATGAAGAAACCACACCAGTAACCAACTTTTCTGTTGGCACACTTGGTAACTGAAATAACACCATTGTTTTGAGCAAAAGTGGACATTGGGGTAACAGTCATTAAACCAGAAAGCAAACCATTGAAGCCATCGGCTAAGATACCACCTTGGATTCTGGATTGGTACAATTCACCTTCAACTTCCAATCTGGAGACATCGGAAGTGGCAGTAATGTCACCAATAGCTTCCATCATTAACACTATATACACCGCCAAAAATGGTAAAACCACTGGTCCGTACACCTTCAATGGGAAAGTGTGAACCCACATGAAAGTGGCAGCTGGGGCAGCTCTAATACTGTCTGGAGAAAAGTATCCACAAGCTGCTGCAACAATACAACCAACAAGTAAACCAATAATGACAGCACAAGATTTCATGATAGGAGAACCAAATTTCTCAGCAATAATGATGGTCACGTACACCAAGAAACCCAAACCAATGAATTGGGCTGATCCCCATTCCAATTTGTGAGCATCACCACACAATTCACCAATACAGCCAGATCCACCGACCCAATCTTCGAAACCGGATTCAATAAGGGAAACACCAATAAGTAACACAACTGGGCCAGTGACAATTGGAGGGAAAACCTTCTGCAATGCAGCAGCTGGTGCAAAAGAGAGAAGAATTTCCAAAAGCGCACACACAATTCCTGATGCTAAGATGTGACCATACGCGACAGGACACGCCTGAGCGACTCCGTCAATAGTCTGACAGGTTCCGTTGGTGTACATTTGAGGGATAGCTTTTGTAACAATGGTGATAGTGGCGAACGAGGTACCCACAACGGAAAGCAAACCGGTTCCGATGTAGTATGGTGTGCCCCAGATGTGAAATCTAGTGATTTGGATCCATGACAAGATCCCAGAAACGATCAAAGATGAAGAAACTAAGTACTCTTGAAGCTCTGTGTCCAAGTTGGCAGTAGCAGCAATAATGATTGGTGGAGTCACCACACCAGCAAGCATGGACAATGAATGTTGGAATCCCAAGATCATACCCAAGACTATGGGCATGTCGGAGTTTAACCCGAAAAATGGTTGTGTCTTGGGGGTTCCCTTCTTGAAAGGGAGTTCAGGAATAAAAAGATATCCGTAGTCATAGTCTCCGAAAAGACCTTCTTTGGTGGTAAATTTACGGAGGACCCTCTTTCCAAAGGCAGTAACGTCTCCTGCTTGTATCATATTGATTATCTAAGGATGGAAATGGTGAATGTATTTCACTAGATGAACTACTACCTGCCTCTGAAATAGTGGGGTTGTCCATCTCTTATATAGCCAGTCAATGCACGATTTTCGCTCTTGCATGCTACGCGGGATTTGGCTGCTGCAGCTCGCTCGGTAGGATAATTTTTTTCTCTTGTCTTATCAGTCACTAGAGACAAGATAAAGATTTTGCAGCTGCACGCACGGAGGAGGGCGAGGGGCTCGGGCAACTCCATTTTCAGTGCTGATAAAGCATACGAGCCAAGAGATGGAAATAAAGCTTAATTCGTTAGATGGAAAGGATGTGCGACGATAAGTAGAACGGAGAGTCAACGAGGGTTAGGTTCTGTTCATGGTTCATTGCTAGGTTCAATAAAAAGTTGCTTGCTGCCAATTGGCGGCACCAGCGAAGAAAAAAAAAAAAAAGCTGAAAAGAAATGGCACCCTAAAAAAAAAAAAAAAAAAAAAAGAAACAAAAAAAGACTAATGAACTGTAATGCATGCGTGTGAGACCCTTTCGGGTCATCACTGATTATTTACGATAACACTCTATCAACTGTCACAAACAGATCTTATTTTGAAAGGTTTTTCATTATCTGGCTGTTATCTTTCGCATGCAAGAACTCAATCCATCGTATTAGAGTCTGACTAGACCTTATTTGGCTGGGCAATTTCCTGAACTTTTCTTTTTTTTTTCCATACGTGCGTCGTTAGCGGAATTAAAATTTTGAGCTATCGCCTTGCGAAAGCTGAGATAATGGGAGACGGGTTCGTCCGAAGGCTTCGGATTGGACCGATTAAACATTTGTTTGGGCAATAAAACCTTAAATTGGCGATTTTGCAAATCCGATTAGTGGGACAGAAGGAACTAAGGGCATTAGAAAATACCATTGTTTTGTAGTTCCTGGCCACTTTAACCTGCTTTGTGCTCCAGCAGAGAAGGTCGCATTGGTAGAAAGTTATGTTCTACTTGCATTCAATACCTCATATGGCAAGGGGTTGTACTTCTATTTTAGCTTCCTTGTTTCTTTTTTTTTTTTTTTTTTTTTTTTTTTTTTTTTTTTTTTTTTTTTTTTTTTTTTTTTTTTTTTTTTTTTTCCTCCTTATTTTTAGGTGGTTGGTATACTTACCTTCCTTCTGCACAAGCTCAGGTCAAGCTCAAGTGGGAATTTTTCAGGGTGGCCAAGACATACAGTTGTTGTCGTCTCCTCCATGATAGGCCTGGCACACCTTAAATATGCCAATGGAAAATGTCTTGGTGCTGACCAACTTACGGAAAGAGTTCCCACTCCCTAAAGGTTGTCATTTGCTGTCTTGAAGATTGCCTGAAAAATTGTGCACCGTTTTTGTACGCAACAGCATGCGCTTTTTTATTTTTGGCGGGAATTGTTGCACACTTTCTTGCTCTCTCTTTTTCTGGCTACTCTTCCCATGATTTTTTTATCGAAGTCGATACCTGTCTACTCGCAAAGTAGCAGGTAACCGATTTTGAAAATTCTCGGGCAATGACAATTCGAGGCAACGCCATACATGAGAAATAGTGAGCACAATAGTTGCAAATGAAAAACAAAGAACACTGAAAAGAGAGACGGATGAAATGGACAGATTCCAGTTCAGATCACAAGCGTTTGCTTTATGATTTCAGATTCCGAACAATAGTGAGATTCAATTTATTAGGTTTGTCGTGTATTGTTCTCTTCTGGTTGCAACCCCGTCCCAATTTTGTAGCCGGTTAGTTGCCTGCTGGGTGCATCAAATTATACTCTCGAAGAGGGCGTCGCACCGCAACAGTATACCATGTTCAGACAGCCAAAAAAAAAAATATACTTGCATGTTTGCATGCCTCAGTTGGAGTTCCTGGTCCCAGTTTCATCTTGATCTACACAGTAAATATATATTTCCAATTGTAGTCATGCAGCTGTCAAAAATTAAATCTCTCAATGGCAATACAAACTTTATTTTCCCCTCTCAAGTAGGAAAGAATTTCTACAAAGCCCTGGAGCTTGACAATGCACATTAGGTAAACAAAGGCTAAAAATGGATCCCAAAATATGTGCGCAACAATACAACTTATGCTTTGAGGACTACTTGGACTGAATTACTCAAAAAATGGGTTCTCCAGGAGGAGATCATCCCTTTCTGATCGCTATAATTTACTCGGTGTCTCTCGCCCTTTGTTGCCGCATGTTAGTAACGGCCCTAGGCCAATTATGCGAAAAATATGGGGCGGTTGTGACAAAAAAAACTGACTAGAAAATATTGCGAAGGACGTTTGCATTTAATAATACTAAATAATAACTAAATATTTTTATTGAGATTGACTTTACCCTGACATAGAGTGACTAGCTGGACATTTCTCGTCAAAGGGGGTTGCTATGCTTGAGGCGTATCGGTTCTACTTTTAGCTTTCTCGATCCCCTGTAAAAATGTGTCAAACCACTTAGCATACTGCGCGGGATGCATATGGAACAATTTTCCACTGATCGCATGACACCAAAAGAAGATTTCTTTTAAGTGCCTACTTTCTCAATTAGGAATTTTGTGGGGCTCATTTCTTAAAATATTAATATTTTCTTAGTCTGGACCATGAAATACTAGACTGAAGCAAAACTTAAATGCTAAAAAATTACTGTATTGCTTCTGCACCTTGCGTAACGAGGGTCTGTGAGCTAAGCCTAGCTGACAACGATGGAATTTTCTTTTCATAATACCACAGCACTCTTCCTTGTATGGAAGAGGAAAGCTGGTATAAATTTACCGGCATCTGCTTCGGTTTTTCAATAATTTTGACAGCTTTTCATTTTCTTGGCATAATTTGATTGTTGAATTAACCATCAGCATGATGATTATTCTTTGTAAAAAATGGCGGAGGACTATCCTTCTCAGTATATTTGTAATAGTCTTGTTGTTGACAGCCAACCCTCTTTCTTCTCAGTCTTATTTACAGTCGAGGTCCACAAGTAAGATATTCTCTGTGGAGCTGGATGAAATCAACGGTGATATATTTGACACTCTTGTTGATAACTTGTATCAAAGAAAGAAGCTTAGCGACCATGAAAGTGATTTCTGGTTGTTGGATATTACATCAAGAGAAAGTGAAGTACCTGTTCCATCCTACTACTATGATCAAAAAGTACCCAAACCTCAGACACAAGAATTTGACCCCAGGTTAACGCTAGGAGCCTATTTGGGATACTTGGCAGAAGAAGGAGTAAGTAAGAAAGGAGGGGGTGTTCCCTTCCATTGGTATGACTGGGTGAACATGTCCTATGTAAATAAGTACTTGGAAGCTGAACCAACAAATCGGCCCGTTTGTGAAACGGTATTGCCTCACTTGAATACTGGTTCCAAGATATACTGTCTTGATGACAACATGAGCCAAAATCCAGATGCTACTGATGGTCTTGGCTTTACTGTAATAAGAGCTCCTGATTCTAGTGTAAAGGTTGAATCAGGAATCCTAATGTCACGAAGCTACTTATACTCTGCAGCTCCTGTTCCTCAGTCTATAGTGTTCAACACCAATAACGGGTTATATGAGTTGGAAGTTAACGGAAAGCAACTGCTCCTAGAGTCCAATCTCATGCACCATGTTTTGGAGAATAAAAAGCTGGAAACTGCAAAGGGAAGTGCCAAACTTGACCCCACTGTTTCATTGAAAAAGCTTTTGCTACAAAAGCCAATCGATGTACAAGAAACGCAATTTTCTGAGGAGTCCTTCCACTTTGACCATGAAGAGGTAATGAGATCCTTTGAAACCACTTTGGCATCCGGCAAGAAGATATCCTCAAAGGAAGACAACTACTATAAATCTCTCAAGCATTCACAGTGGTTAGTTGAGAACAATAAAGTTAATAAACATCTCAGGGAGGCCAATTTGCAGGAGGGAGTCAATGGTGAACATTATGATTGGAGATTCTTCTCTGGTGATAAAGACGAATCGTATGAAGAAAAACTTGTGTTGCATCGGTTGGTCAGAAATTGGATCTCATTTTCAAGAAGGGCTGGTGTTAAGTCATGGCTTGCGCATGGTTCCCTCTTGGGTTGGTTTTGGAACGGGATGTCATTTCCTTGGGAGTCCGATATCGATGTTCAAATCCCAATCAAAGACTTACACAAGCTTGCTCGTGAATACAATCAAACTGTGATAGTTGAAGATCCCAATGAGGGCTTTGGACGTTACTTTTTGGATGTCACATCTAGTATTACGCTCAGAGAAAAGGGTAATGGATTGAATAATATCGATGCTCGATTTATAGATATTGACACAGGATTTTTCATTGATATCACTGCCCTTTCCTTATCTAACATGAGAACTCCTTCCAGGTTCCATTCCAATTTGCCCCAAAATTTCAATGAAAACAAGTTAACGGAAGTCTTTAATGAAAAGACAAGGAATTTAGAAAAGCAGTACAAACCTATCAACGATGTACTTCGTATATTTAACTGCAGAAACGGTCATTTCACTTCATACGACGATATTTTCCCCTTGTACAGTGCCAGTGTCGAAGGAGAAATCGGATATGTTCCAGCTTCTTATTCCAGGATTCTCTCTGCTGAGTATAAGAATGGAATGTTCAAGAAGAGCTATCGCCTGCATGTCTTCATACCTAAGTTGAGATTGTGGATCAAAGATGAAGATCTTAATTTATTTCTCCAAGACACAGAGGCATGGCAAAAGTACTATCATCCTGAAACGGGAGTCTACTCAAATAGTAATATTACTCCATTGGAAATAAAGCAAAAGGAAAATGAAACGCAGGAAAGGAAAGAGACCAACATTGACGATTCATTTGATCTGGGGGAGTACTCAGAGTCTTTTAGACTATCGATGTCTGATTTTGAAAAGATCCATCAACTAACATATGAGGATTTGCTAATTCTACTCCTCAAAGAAGATATACTTATAGAATACATTAGCACACGACAGCAAACAGCCAACCATGAGAAAGATATCACTCGAATTTTCAGAAGCAGATTCAACGAGGGCAAGGAGCTCTTTCCCACTGACGAACGACTTCCTGCTTTTAGACAGGATTCGTTTACATACGACCGCAATATTAGACGCAAGAGACGACATTAATCCAAACATACATCTATATATAAAATTCGGATTGGCTAGACACTAACACCTGTCAAGAAAAGCATACCAGGCATATATATATACACTCTACGAATATAACGAAACACTTATAACGATCAATGCAAATGTAGTTCTTTTTAAGTCCTCTCTATAGAAAAGTAGTTGAAACAGTGGCACTAGGAAGTGAACAATAGAGTGAAGAACCACTGCTGTATTGATAAACTCTACGAAAATAACGAAACACTATAAAAATCAATGCAGATGTAGGTCTACTTAACTCCTCTTTACAGAAAACTAGCTGAAACAGTAGCACTAGGAAGTGAACAATAGAGCATCAAGTGAAGAACTCCTGCTGTCCTGGAAATATACACTCTAAGAATGTAACGAAACATTTATAAAATTTATAAAAATCAATGCAGATGTAGGTCTATTTAACTCCTCTTTACAGAAAACTAGCTGAAACGGTAGCACTAGGAAGTGAATAATAGAGTGAAGAACCACTGCTGTATTGATACATCTCTTCCACTTAAAGTGTTTCAGTAAAATCACCTCAATGGGAATTTTCACTAGACACCTACATTTGTTGCTTTTTTTCCCGCAATCTGCTTTCATGAGTGCAATTCAATGAGCTTCAGCCATTCGCCAGTAAAAAACAGAGATAAAACAGAGATATTATCCAGAAGAACATCTTCCTCCGAGGTGTATCCAAGAGCTGCAAATGTGCAGCAACTATGCTCCTAACATGCGCGCACATACGAGCTGCGGCGCTCGAATTTTGCGGTCATACATATGGTCAAACAGAATGTCAGACATTTTCGGGAACTCAGGCAGGAAGGAAAATACTTTAGTTCCCCTTTCCTCATACTCATCACACGAGACAAACACGGGGGCGTACAACGATGATACGGTTCTCATTAATACGTTCGTCAGTCTTGGCAATCACACTCTTCTTATTTGGCCTATTATGGGTAACCTCCAGGACAGTTATCCCTAATTTAGGTTTGAATCTGCTTGATTCGAAGGTAGATGAAATTCAGTTCAGAATCGAACAAAAGCTTCGTCTGGATGATACTGCATATAGTGCGGGAATTGTTCCTTACCTGCAACCTTTTCTGCCCAGGTTGGCCCTTTTTATGTACCTTAGTACCTTGAACGGTACTGGCGATGATTCGTTCAATTGGTACTATTGGGTAGATATGAAGGTTGTCAGTAATTCATTGCTGGACCCCAGTTTGGAAAAACCGAGCTGTTTGCTGCTTTTTGGGGGGCCTCAGAACGACTTGGACAGCTACTGCGTGGACGATGCCAGCAGCCCATTAGGCTGCAAAATAGTAACTAATCCGAAAGTGGCAACAGGAGTTGAAACGTTAATTTTAATAGGGAAATCCTTTCTATTAAGTTCGCCGCAGCGTCCCGTTCCTAGAGCGATAATATTCAATGACGGCCAGGGTTTGCACCGCTTGAGAATTGGACGTGATGAGGAGTCCGTACCAGATGAACGACAGAGGGCCCCCCCTCAGGACCCTGGATCGGACCTTCTTGAATTCTGGCAAGCACACAACAAAGTATATGGTATACCCATTGACCCATTGTCTGAACTGGGCCTTCTCTCGCGTAGTCCAAATGTTGAAACAATTACTGGACCAAAATTTGCAACCAATATTTTGGAAGAGTCCTTGTTCCAATTCGACCCCGAGGAAGCTGCCGCCTGTTCTTTCGAAGAAGCGAGCTACTGTGAGTCTCTCTTGCATTCTGCTAAACTAGTAGGTGACGGTGAAGCAAATAGCTATACCATAGACAAGTATTTTGCAGAAACCATCGCCATAGATTCCACAGGAAACAGATTAGGAAACCACTATGACTGGAGATTCTTCAACGGAATCAAATCACAAGACGAGATACAGAAGATCTTGAGCAGGCTTCTAAGAGACTGGCTTCAATTCACTGACCAAGTGGGTTTGAGGACGTGGATTGCACATGGTACGCTCTTATCGTGGTACTGGAGCGGCATGAACTTTCCATGGGAAGACGACGTAGATGTGCAGATGCCAATTCAAAGTCTCCACCAGTTGGCTAGAAAGTACAACCAAACCATATATGTAGGGAACTTAGCAGAAGGCGGTTGGCATGGGCGGTATTTCATTGACGTGACATCGTCTATAACGCTACGGGAAAGGCTCGACGGCAGCAACAATATTGATGCAAGGTTTATAGACATTGAAAGCGGGCTTTTCATTGATATAACGGGCGTGGCCATCTCGAAAATGCCTGCTCCATCCAGGTACCTAACCAATTTGCCTGCAGACTTCAGGTTTATCAATGACCAGGGAGAAGAAGCCAAGCTAGAATCCTATCAAAGAGGAAACGAACTACTCAATCTTTACAGTTGTCGTAATGGGCATTTCAGCTCCCTCTCAGAGTTATCTCCATTGATTCCCGTACAAGTAGAGGGAGAAGCTGCGTACGTACCAAATTCTTTTAAGGCAGCCCTTATTTCAGAGTATGGAGAGTCCAGTGTGACCGAGGTCAGATTCAACGGGCACTTTTACATACTGAAGTTGAGAATTTGGGTCAAGGAGCAAGATATATGTACCTTCTTACAGGATAGAGACCTGTGGGTGGAAAAGGAAGGGAACACCATAGACGAGAATTGTACTTTGAGCTCGGAACAAGTCTCTCAAGTTCTCAGCATATCCGACGAGGATCTCGTTAAGTTGATGGCCAAGCGAGAGATATTCTATGCGTACTATTTCACTAGAGAATTCACTGGAAAGCATATGAGACTAATGGAGAAGATCAGGAGAAGATGAGGGTAGATACCCTGGAGTCAAAGTCTATGAAGTATATGGTTGGTGTGTATACCCTTGCACGGAGGGAGTATACTCTGGCGTCAGACATTCTGACGGAATAAAGCAGCTGATGTTAAGCTGGCTTACAGCAGAGCAGTGACTGCCTTCAAAACTCTCTACATGGTTCTTCTCTCTGCAGCACGCCCTGAGGGATCCCTTTCTTCATTTTTTTTTCCATTTAATACACAATTTAATATACATTCACTTTAGTTTTAGTTTTCATGGACTGTTTTTACTCAGTAGGTTGCAAGCAGCTACCCCAGGCGCCCTATTTCTTTTCGTCCTTCGCCTGGACCAATTTCTTCCAGTGCTCGTTCTCACGATAAGCTCTTTCCAACTCTTGTTTCAACTTTTCATTAGAAGCACTCAACTCGGCGACAGCCTGATCCGTCAATAACTTCTCTAAAGTCCATTTTTCAATGTTGTTACTTTCATTTTCCTTCAATCTCTTGATGAATTCGACTGCTCTTTGCAAGATTTGAGCCTTATTTGGATCAGGGGTTGGGATTAAAGCTGCTAATTCCTTGATACCTTGATTGATAGCCTCACGTCTTCTTCTTTCGACTTCCTTGTGGTTTTCTCTACGAAGTTTGTGCCACTCGTCAGACCCGTGCTGTGGCTTGTTCGACAGCGTCGAGTGTGGGAGCGTAGTGGGTTGAATGTGGGACGGTAAGCCGGGTTGTGGAGATCCATGCTGCAGCTGCTTGTTCGTAGCAGCTTGGTAGGCAAGATGCTGCTGCTGTTGTTGCTGTTGATGTTGCTGCAACTGTGCGGCTGCTGCCTGTTGCTGCTGCTGTTGAAGGTGCTGTGCCGCTGCCGCCGCTTGTTGCTGCTCCTGCTGCTGTTGATCTTCCTGCTGCAGGTTCTGGTGGTGGTGCTGTGTGCTTAAAGCCGCAGCTGCTGCGTTTGCTGGATCAGCGGCATTGTCTTCATTGGAGTAAGACGACTGCTGGCCAAGAAGCTCCGAATCTATAGCAATGTCGTCCTTTTTTTCTTCCAACTTGGTCTTCTTCTCATTTGGAAGGTTGATATCCTCCTCGCTTTCTCTTTTACTCACTAGATGGGTTAGTATCAGCAACAGTTAGAGCGCACAAGCAGCACATACTCGAAGCCCGTTGGCTTATATGCAGGTTGTGTTTTTCTATGTTTGTTTTTTTTTTTTTTTTTTTTTTAGTCACAACAAAACATTCAAAATAAATTAAGGGAGAAAGGTTAAATAGTTTGTCTCCACGGTGGCCCAATTATACCAGCAGAGTGCGGTGTTGCATTCGGTGCCCCATGTATAAGGTGTAGAGTCTTAAATTTTTGGAACAGCCGTTGAAAACGTGACTTTTCCTTATCAATATACTTACTAGTCAGTGTGGTTAGTGTCTGAAAATCAAAAGGAAAGGACTCTAGTCACGAGAAATTCAACATGTGGGATTCAGGTGATTTTTATCACGACGGGAGGTTTGGCCGGGTAAATTATCATCTCGTGATACAATTTTTTACCCGGACACGCACATGGTAGACTAGTTGGCAGGCTGCTTGTTTGGGAAATCAGAGGCTCCTTGAGGTTCCAGGAGTTCTAATCGAGGTAAGAACAATCTTGCTGTTAGTCTGTGTTGGTATTTAGGCGGTTTGTGAGAGAAATGGGGCTCCTTTGGATCTAGTGCAGGGGGGGTGTTGGTGCAGCGATGGAGGAGCTGGTATGTACTGTATATAGTGGCTTTTTGATTATTGTGGGGTGGATTTGCAGCTGGCAGCTCACTTCGGGGCTGGGTACCAGTTTGGAGTATACCGTGAGCTGAATCTTCTCAGTTGGGGTTCTCTGCCGAGCCTGATGGCGTTTTATTTTTTACTCCAACTGTGTATGGTTTTTTGGCGTTATTACTATGGGGTACTTTGTAGCACTGGTACTAGAAGCACACTTTGTCTGTATGCACTACCTCGGTATGTACCAGTGGGACATGTGGTGGACGGGCTGTTCGGTTTCTCTAACTTGTCGTACATTCCAGGGTAATTAGATTGGTTCCGAATTGAAAAGGTTAAAGTTCCTTACAATTTCAGTTTTTTTTGGGAGTCATGGGCGGGCCGTGGTGAGGTATGCGCCAAGCGGACCCACATACAGCACCCAGTTCGTACTTTAACCATGCAGCACTACCAGGAGGACCTAAGATACTTTCCTGCTGACATTGCATACCAGGAATTGTGCTACTTCCGTATCTGACACTTCCGTACCTGAAGTTTTCCCTGTGCCATTATTCTCATACAACATCTGTACTTTTTCCATCAATCTTCTCTCTAGTTCATACCCCACCGTCTTCATTCCGCACGCATAGAGGCTGCAAATCCTGCAGGTGGATTTTTCACTTTTAAACAGCAAGAGGAAAAAAGTCAACAGGCTGGCAGCAAGCAACCTCTTCTTTACAGCCATAGATCACCATGATTTCGTTAGCTGAGGTAAGTGATTTAATTCTGAAAACACTATTAGAATGCATGTTCTATAATAATTCGTAAAAAAAACTATAAAAATCCCCCATTGGAAACTCTCTTTTGCCTCCCTTTTCCCAGGACCCTACTAACACAAAATGCTAAAGTCTTTGTCATTTCTTGACAACCCAACCTACAATTGGAAGGCAATTATTGTCGGGTTTACTATAGGCCAATTCGCCTTTGAAAAGTACCTCGATTACCGCCAGCTCCAGGTCCTCAAGAAAAAGTTCCCTCCTGCCAGTTTAAAGAAGGAAATCCCCCAAGAAACATTTGAAAAGTCGCAAGACTACTCGCTCGCTAAGGCCAAATTTTCCTTCTTCAGCGACACCTTTAGCTTGGTTCAGAATTTGGCCATTGTTAAGTATGATGTGTTACCCAAGTTCTGGAACCTCAGTGGCTACTTAATGCGCGTAGCTGCTCCCATTTTACCTAGATTTATGGGTGGGGTACTCACCCAGTCCATATTCTTCTTCGTCGCTCTGCAAATTGTAAGTACCGTCATTTCTGCTCCATTGTCTTACTACTCCAATTTTGTGTTGGAAGAACGTTATGGATTTAACAAATTGACTGTAGGCTTATGGATTAGTGATAAATTGAAAGGCTTGGCTCTTGGTGCAGTCTTGGGATCCCCAGCCATTGCAGGCTTTTTAAAAATTATTGATTACTTTGGAGACTCCTTCATCTTGTATACCTGCGGATTCGTGTTAGTCATCCAATTAGTTGCAATGACCATTTTCCCTACATTAATTCAGCCTTTGTTTAACAAATTTACTCCATTAGAAGATGGAGAATTGAAAAATGCCATTCACAAGTTGGCAGAATCGGAAAACTTCCCACTTACCAAGTTGTTCGTGATTGATGGATCCAAGAGATCTTCTCACTCCAATGCCTACTTTACAGGTTTGCCTTGGAGCAAGCAAATTGTATTGTTTGACACCTTGATTAAGCACTCTACTGTGGACGAAACCGTAGCAGTATTGGGCCATGAAATCGGTCACTGGAAATTATCCCACTTGCCAAAGACTTTGGCCTGTGCTCAATTGCACTTATTTGCTTGTTTCTCAATGTTTTCTGCATTTTTACACAATTCTTCGTTGTATAATTCATTCGGATTCACAACTGTTCAACCTACTTTCATTGGTTTCATGTTGTTCAATGACATTTTCCAGCCATTTGAATGTATTTCTCAATTTGGCCTCAACTTGTTATCTAGAAAACATGAGTATGAAGCCGATGCATTTGCCAAAGAGCGTGGATATTCCGAGGATTTGGCTAGAGCATTGATCAAATTATTGACTGAAAACTTGTCTACCATGGATGCAGACTGGTTATACTCATCCTACCACCACTCGCACCCTATTTTGGCTGAAAGATTGGAGGCACTTGGTTACGTTTCCACCGAGAAGATTGGAAAGTTTGATGAAAAGGCTGAAAAACAGGAATAGGTCATCTTTACTGTATTTTCAGCTCAAAACAACAGCTAGCTACATATCTGTAAAGCGTAAAGCATACCGTCGCTTCTTTGATATCAAAGGAAATGTATCTGTATATCTGTACATTTACTGCTATATTTTATATAGAAACATATGGGTATGTATAGTTGTATTTTATATGTCCATATGTATATCTATGAATGTGTATATTACAATATTTCGTTCTCTATAAATATAGACTTGTATTTGCTTTACTTGTACCTAGCTATGCTTCGTTTATGTGGATATATCCATGAGTATTAGTATGGCCTGGTTTCTTATGCATAGGTATGTCGTATAGATGGAGATAGTAATGTACTATGAGTTTCTTATACGTAGCTATGTCGTTTAGATAGAGATAGTGATGTACTATTAGTATGCGTGTACATTCTTTTCTTATACCTAGCTATGTCGCATAGATTGAGATAGTAATGTACTATGAGTAAGCGTGTACATTCGTTTCTTATACATTCACATGTGTAATCTCTATGTGAATACATATGGAAATACATCTGTATGTATCTGTATAGCTAGCTTATACAAACCTATACAACCTCTGAAAAGTAAGATCTATGAGTTCTCACAATCACTTACTATAATTCTTGCTTCTATTATACATTTTCTACACCTAATTGTAAGACTTAAACTTGGCGTGCAACTCCTCGTACGCACTGCGCATCTGAACGTACCCCAAGTGGATCTTACCAATGAAGTGGTCAGCAAGACGTCTGTCGCTATCTAATCTAGATAGATAAGCTCCACATTGCTCGCAAACTTGAAGCTTTTGCTGTGCTGACTGGCCTATATTCTCTACAATGTTTCTGGCTTGCTCTGCCAACTCTTCTCTCTCCTTACAGAGATCGTTCAACTTGACGCTTTCATAAAGACCTTTCAAGTTTTCGTTAACTTCTATAAGACAGTCGATTTCTTGAGTCATGAGTCCTATTTTGATATCTAGATTATCCAATTCCTTGGTTACTGCTGCAATTTTAGCTTTTTCCTCGGGCGTGTGTTCCAATCTTTTCAATGCTGCCTCTATGGTTCTATCTATATCTTTGATGTACCGTTGAAGGTTGACGTAGTAATCGTACTCAAAGTCGGGGAAAGTCTTGCCTTTTTTCTTGGTAAGGTATTCGTACTCCAACTTGAACTTTTCTAGATGAAGCAAGGGGCATTTCCCTATGTCTTGCTTAGTGCCTGTGAATAGATCGTGGGGGCAAGTTCCCACAAGAAAACTCTTGCACACGCGAGCATCAGTCATCACCGTTTCTCTGCGCTTCACTGCTGGTGAAATGAGCGCATCTTTTCCCATAAGCTGCTCTAGGAGCCGGCGTTGATACTCCGCCATGATTGCAGTAGCTCGATGGTGTAACAGTGCGGTCTAGAAGAGTTGATGCTTAAAAGGTTTAGATGACTGGGATCTGCTTAGAGCTCTGGAAAGGGTATATTGGGTGTACGGGTGTTGAGAAAGTGCGCTGAAAAATCAAGGTTATGCTGCATAGCGCCGGCTTGGTAAGGTATTAGAGGAGGAAGCAAATACGCAAAGGAAGGCGGAATGTCTTTTCTAAGTTAGAAGGTTGAGACTAAATGCGCTGCAAACTACAGTTCGGACTTGGCTTTTTTAGAAATTGTGTGTAAATATTTAGCAGTCTAGGTCTTCGTTTGATGGCTACTTGGCTCTCCCAATAGTGCTAATTTATTTAGAGTGAGAATTATGCAGCATCAGACATATATCAGTACACCAAGCCCCACTACACCCTCAGCCAACGTCCTTCAAAATCTTTTTATTTCACTACCCTTCACCCCTGCCCCCTTCTTACTACCTTCTCACTGCCTATCACCACTTCACTCGACCCCACCAGCCCACGCCCACCTCTGCGTTCTGCCAGTGACCAGGCACTCGTACATCAATGCACCCATCCATTGATAATCTCGTCCGCCGCACGTGATCCAACCTCCTAAGCTTCTTCGACATGAAGAGCCACAATTCATGCCTTGACAGGCCTTCTGTTGCATCGATAGAGAACTTTAATTTTCAGCCATCTCGATCGTGTTTCTTTTGATCAGCCGTGCCAAGAAGAAGCTCGCACAAACACACAATATATAGCCAATAAAAAGCCCTGGTCTAGTACTACCTGTCCGAGGAGATGAGAAAGTACCAATTAATGAGTAGGAAGAAGCCTCTCGTGAGGAATACGCGCTCGGTGTCGTATAAGGCTGCGCACATACATTCGTTGCCTTACGAAATATTGGTGGAAATCTTCCAACACTTGCAAGACGATTTGAAAACTCTTATATCGCTCTCCGTGACATGCAATAAGTTTAACAGCATCGTCAATAAGAATTTTATTTATAGAGATGTAAAATTGACTGGGGTGAGAAACTTCAAGAAGTTTACGCTGGTGCATATCCCCACACTGACGTTGTCCAAGAGATTCTCTTTATCAGCACAGGTGCTGCAAAATCAGCAACAGCTACTGCTGAACCCTTCGTCTAAAATAAACTTGATTTATCAGCTAGAGGTTTGCAACCCGCCCACGATGGCGGCAGGAAATGTAAAGACTACCATCGCTGGTTCGTATAATATAGAGGGGATCACTGGGAGCAACCACAACAAGGACACGGAGTACAAGGACTACGTGACAGCTTTATTGAACATCCTTCGAGAATCGTACTCTCTCAAAGTGTTGGTGATTAGTGAAATATCTCCGCTTTTCCACTTCCCTGAGCCCCACGAGCACTCCTCTAGTAGTAACTCTGGTAGCAGCGGGAGCAGCATCTTTCTGAGCTGGAAACAGAGAAACCCTCCCAAGAGGTCCATAAATAACGTAGTTCTCAAACCACAGAGTGGCTGGTCCATTCCACTTAAGTACTCTCACCTTTCGTCTTTATTTGAAGTCTACGACACTGTGGATGAACTCACATTGAGTAAAATTGTGATCGAAGAGTCCAAATTACAGGCTTCAATATCGGTGAAGAAGCCAATAGTTATCAACAGACTAACTTTGTCTTCTTGTACGTTCCTCCTTCAGACTAATAGACCACAGAAGAGGAAGCCGTGTGACATGTTCTTATATGTATCACATTTGACCCTCTTGAACATAGCTAACGGTAAGGATCTTTCGGTGATAGACTTTATCAAGACGAACAACATCCTTTCCAAACTTACCATTGATTTCGCTTCTCCGATTTTCTACAGTTCATCAGGGATCTTCAATTTTGCTCGTTACAACCTTTTCTTCAAGCTATTATGCTCAGGAAGTGGTGCTTACTCTTATTTGAAAGAATTAGAATTTGTGAACTTTACCTTACTAGACAGCTACGGGCACCTCCATCAGATTGACAAGAATGACGACGAAGAAAGAGATGATTGGATTGAGCCTCCCTCTGATACATTTGAGGCTTTATTGAAGTTCTTACTGACTATACCACTGCTTACGATCTGGTTGAAAGAAAGACCGGAGGGTCCAATGACTTGCTTGAATTGTGGAACGACTAAGGAAGTCAAGAGACCTATCAGAAGCTATAACGACTGGATTACGATATTGAAGCCTTTATTCAATGAAAACGGGAACTGTAATGTAAAGATCTTGGGCCATGACGGCAAGGTGTTGTTCAAGAAAACAACTACTTAGAATCCTGCCAACAGCATTAAAGTTTGTTTATGTATATATATTTAAGCTAAAATAAATGAATAAGAAACGAGGAAACAAAACTTAAAAGAACAATAGGACTTAGTGATATGCTTCTACTTGCTAAATGTTAGTAAAGAATTAAAGATCTTTACAATTTCAATATTGAGTATTTCATTCAAGCTGAGTGGAGCCATGACTCTATTTTTTTAATGAACAGTTGTAATTGATTTTTGGGGGTTCCACTGGATTTTGCACGGTTCCAGTCACTGGCTTCGTTACCACTATCTCCATCATACATACAATTTTCAAACTTATTTGAGTTCTTCGAAGTGACCTCAGAAGGGCTCATGTAATTTCTTACCCTTTCAATTGATTCTTTGATGACATAGGGCTTTCCATCAGGAGTATAATAAGAAAAAGTCGACTTCATCCGATTAGGTTTGAGCTCAACATATCGACCTCTGTGGACTTCTACACCTTCTTCAATTAATCCATCTGCGATATTTTCTGGTACCCCCTTGGATATATCCAAGTTTTGATAAGATTCGGCGCATTTGGGCTGAGGATATTGCGAGGACTTCATTTTACTTTGAAATTCCTTTATGTTCTTCTTCATGGTCAAGCTGATGTGCAGATGATCTAATTCGGGCACTTGTTGAAATTGAAACTTTAGGGCGAGGTAATCTTCCTTTAACTTGACGTTGCCTGTTCCCTCTTCAATTTCCACTAAGCCGTAGTTGTTAGGCTCCTGGGTGAACTCATAGATTAAACCACCACTGAAAACGTCGATCATATCATTGGAATACAAACTTTGCACTTCATCAAAATGTCTAGGGGTTACTTGATTGCATCCATATCTAAAATCAATTGTTAGCGTGAATTTCAATTTCCATCGTTCCTCCGGCTATGGGTTGGACTTACTCAGAAAAGAATACCGGTCTACTATAAGAACTGTAATCATCAACCAAAACATTGTATCCACTCGTGTAAAAGGTTTGCTCACCACACCATTGATAAGAATTGACTCCATAGAAATCCACTGATTCTTGAGGACTCTCGTCAATACATTCAAGATAATCGGACAAGGAGACCCTGTACTGCAAATCATCAGCAGCAGAATATCCTACTGGAATAGGGCGAGGTGAATTAACTTCAATGTAGGACTTCATGTCTCTTATAACTGCTTTAATATAAACAGGTGAATTCTGAAGGTTAGTAAATATCTTGACATGGTTCGACTCAAAGAATTATTCGTGTACTTACTTTTGACGAAATTCTATCGTTAACGATTTCATTACCTGCAAAGAAACCAAGGGTATTGTTGTAATGGGAAAATTGTTCCACAACTGTAAATACATGTTCCAAGTAGTCAAGGTTATAAGTCACCCAAGGTTCGTACCTATGCAAATGTTGGTTTGGGGAAGGAGAGTTAACATCAAGAACCAAGTATATCCCTGCAGCTGCCAACATTGACATGCAAGTATCATGATTCAATTGCGGGTTTATTGAATAAACCCTAATCGTCTAAAGTTATTAGTAGCTTAATAAGTAGTAGACTTTTCGAAAATGTTTCACTTACATTAATACCTAGGTCTTGGAACAACAAAATATCCCTGGCACAAATTTGTGGGTCAGAGAGAGGATCACTAGAATCAGATACAGCGGAAGACCCGCCTGGCTGATAATCCACTCCTTTAATGTAAAACTAAAATGTTAGCGTTTTAGATATACTAGAGTTTACTCATTTCTTTACCGTGGTACAAACCGCTTCTTCAGTCACACTATCAACGAAATAATTTCCCTTCACCCTAATTGGATGAATAAAGGAAAAAGTTCCAGGGACTATTGCCAATAAGCTTAAACAGAGAGAGAGCCTTTCAAACAACATTAGGAAGAGTTTTATAACAATTGAAGGTTACAGTGATAGAAAAGAGAGGTGAAGAAGGTCGTTAGCCTTGGTGATTATTTTTCTTTGCGCAATGGCTGCAAATTTCATCTCCAGGTCCACAAACCCTCATGCATAAAAATTCGCTTCGCTTCTCGTAAATCTCGGAAAATGCAAATGAGCCCCCCCATGCTATCAACGTCCAACATGATCATAAGAATGCAATTAGCCATATAATTCTGATAAGAAAAGTGAAGATAAGCAACGGAAGATAAGAAGAGATTAGAAGTCCCGAGTCAGGCATTTTTGGTTTCTTTACTTGTAACAATTCAAACGGAAGTGTGGATAATAGAACATCCAAAATAAAGTTTGAAAAGTTCTATTCTTAGTAGTTTCATGTTGCAGTGCATAAGAAAGTGTGCAGCCACCTCCATTTTCGTAAAACCGATATTTCCCAATACGTACGAAGCGGGTTGCGGATTGAACTATGTTCTGGACAACGTAAATGAAATTGGGTAACATTGGTCCTGACGATGGGAAGGATACGCTAGCTTTAGCAATATCTTGATTGGATTAATAAGACCAAACGATACATCGCCATCCAAACTTGCAGTGAAATTGTAGATGTGAGTGGGGTGAAAATTGCAAATATCGAGCTCTTTGACCGGAGCAGGAGCGGAGGGGACCCATTTCACCTGTGGGTCATTTTAGTAGAAGCTTCCGTTATCTGAAACGAGTCGAAAGTGGCGTTCTAGTATGAAATTTCCGAAAAGTTAAAGTACGTGATCGTATCTCTCTTATCGGGTGGTGAAATTCTTCCATAAACATCACCATTTAGTCAACATTTCTCAGAAATAAACGTTACTACTAGAGTGTTAGTTCACTTTTTCCACTTGCCACAGCAGCAGTCACTAGAAAGCACAGTCATGGCGCAAAAACCTAAGACCTGCCGAGAGGGACTAAAAAGTTCCGTGTGAATTCTTGTTCAAGAAGCGACACAGCGAAACAATACCCATGGGCATCGGAATGCTTCAATATGACCTCAGAGCGGCTATAATGGTGCCGTTCACTTCTTGAGCCACTCAGATGAAATTAGTGGATCTACCCCATATCGAAATATTCGATAAGCTAGGGGTAAAACTAGTATAAAAGTAAGACATTCAGAGCAATGCAAACACGGTAAACGTAGATAATTTCCAAAGAACCATTCGCCTTTTTACAATTTCAATCATGAAAGCAGAAGAAAGACCGACTTCTTTGCACCCGTTATCGACAAATGCAAGTAGGTTCGAAGCCGAGGCTCATGAAATTGACCTTGCCGCTTATACATCACATCCTATTGCAGTTGCTGATGTGGGTGCAATTTTTTCCGAAGAACAGAAGCTCCTTATCTTAGATAGGTTGCAAATGTCCGAGTTGGAAGATTTTAACGACTTACCACCTTCTGCAGTATTCATGATCGAAAAGATTCTGGCAATCTCGACTGAAGAAGCATTAAAAGTTGTTCGAGAAGCCATAGTGGAACACGAAGATGATTTCAACTTTCCAGATGATGCTTATGACCTTCTCAAGATGTTGGATAAAAAAGCCCCAGGTTCGCTAGTTATAGAGACCGATGCTGAAATCACAACAGACAAGGAAAAAGCTTCGCATGTTGTTGAAGAGAAGGACATGGATTCAACAAGCCGCTCTCATTCAAACTCCGAAACAGCTATTCCTGATAAGAAAGACTACTTCAAATCTGTGTTTGACTGGGAACTTCAAACTAAAATAGAAGGTGCTTTAATTGCCTACCACTCACCATATCCTGAAGTGAGAGCTGTTACTGATCCATATGACGATCCATCTACACCATGTGAAACGATTAGAGTTTACTTTATTGGATACTTTTGGCTTTGTGTTGGTTCAATCATCAATACTTGGTTCAGTCAAAGACAGCCCTCAATTGGATTACCTTCGAGTTTCATTCAAATTATTATGTACCCAATGGGTGTTTTGTGGGCAAAATATGTTCCTAATTATAAAATAAAGTTATGGAAGAATTATTCTCTACCTTTGAATCCAGGACCTTGGTCTTTCAAGGAACAAGTGCTTGCCATTATGATTTATCAATCAGGAAGTGACGCTGGTTATGCTGGTACAATTATCATGACACAGAAGAACCCAAGGTTCTATAATGATCAATGGTTAGACTTTGGCTATCAAATCTTACTTGGACTTTCCTTAGCATTTATTGGAGTGGGATTAACCGGAATATTAAGAAAGTTTGTTTGTTACCCAGTCAAGGCAATGTGGCCAACAATATTACCAAACATTGCAATGAATAGAGCATTAGTTGAAAGGGAGAAAAAGTCCAATATAAACGGATGGACTATTTCTAGGTTCAACTTCTTCTTCCTTTTATTTGTCATTTCATTTTTCTACTTCTGGATCCCAGATTTCCTTTTCACTGCATTATCAACCTTCAACTGGATTACTTGGATTGCTCCAAATAATTTTAACCTAGTTGCAATTACAAGAAGTAATTTTGGTTTAGGCTTGAATCCAATTCCTTCCTTTGACTGGAACGTTCTCAGCTATTTGGGGCCAAATGCAACACCCTATATCACTAACGTGAATACATTCATCGGAATGTTGATTGGATTTTTCACAATAATTGGAGTATATTGGAACAATCATTATTGGACGGCTTATTTACCTATTAATTCAGCTGGAATCTACGACAACACCGGTTACCGTTATAACACAAGTCATATTCTAAACAAAAAAGGTGTGTTTGATCCTGAGAAGTATGCTGAATACGGTCCACCTTTCTATTCAGCTGGCGCCTATACAGCATTTGCAGCCAATTTTGCTCTATACCCATTTGTATTTGTTTATGAAATTGTCTCAAGATGGTCTGATATGAAAGTCAACGCTTGCAGGTTATACCAAACACTCAGACATTACAAAAGATCAAACTTTGAAGGTTACAACGACCCTCATAGCAGAATGATGTCTCACTACAAAGAAGTCCCTGATTTGTGGTATATTCTTGTCTTAGTTGTTTCCATAGTCCTAGGAATTCTTTGTGTTGAACTTTACCCCACCGAAACTCCAGTGTGGGTAATTTTCTTTGCTGTCGGTTTGAATTTAGTAATGCTTATCCCCAACACAGTATTAGCGGCAACGACTTCTTTCAATGTGGGGATGAACGTCATCGTGGAATTGATCATTGGTTATGCAATTCCAGGAAATCCCAAAGCCCTTATGATTGCAAAGGCCTTTGGGTATAATGCAGGTTCCGAACCAACTGGATTCATTGAAAACTTGAAGACGGGTCATTATATTAAAATTCCCCCAAGAGCCATTTTCAGAAGTCAAATCATTGCCCCCTTAATTAGTATGCTTATTGGTTTGGGAATCCTTAACTTCCAGTTGAATACCTTCAAGGAAATATGTATGCCATTCCAGAAGCAAAAATTTACTTGCCCTGGAACAACCCAGTTTTTCAGTAATAGTGTTGTATGGGGTGTTATTGGGCCAAGAAGAGTCTTTACTAACTTATATCCACTTCTAAAATATTCTTTTTTGATAGGATTTTTACTAGTTTTCCCCTGTTACTTAACTAAGAGGTATCTTTCCAGAAGGTGGACCAAGTATTTCCAACCATCGGTTGTACTTGGTGGAATATCACTGTATGCTCCTTTCAACTTATCCTATTGGATAGGAAGCATGTACTTGTCCTTTTTCTTCATGTACTATCTTAGAAAGTATTACACATCTTGGTGGGAGAAGTATAACTATATATTCTCTACCGGTTTAAGTTCAGGAATAGCTTTTTCAGGGCTTATTATATTCTTCGCCTTACAGTATAATAATCTGGTTGAGCTTCTGTGGTGGGGAAACAATGTTCTGTACAATGGGATTGAAGGTGGAGATGGTCAACAAAGTTTACTTGATCCCATGACAGCACCAGATGGATACTTTGGTCCTAGGATTGGCAATTTCCCATAGTTCCACTGAACGGCTAGCTTGTCCTTTTCAGTATCTCTTTCACCTTTTTCGTTCAAGGTTGGGTTTGAAGAATTCTATCGCAACCGAGGTTCAATTTTTTGTTTAATTACATCTAATTTCAGAAAATCCTTATCCAAAATCCAAAACTAGTTAAAATAAAAGTACTTTTACAAGAAATGTCATAGAATGACCAGCTCCTTTAAAGCAAAGCTCCTTGTCAAGCTAACGAATGGACATGTAGGCAGCACCTAAGTAAACTTCTCTGTAAAACAATCAAATAAGCCTTGTTTTATCAAATGTTAGCAGATTCGTAAACTTGCTAATTGAAAAAAAGGAAAATATGATCCTAATCAAAGTAGAAGCATGTCGCCTACAAGAGAAGAATGATTAGTTTGACTTCAACAAGTCAGAGTGCAATCTCGATACCTCAAGTGAGAAAAGCCCCGATATTTGTGTCACCACGAACCAGCACTTTTCTAAGAACAAGAAATTGCCTGTGTAGCGTAATGGTTAACGCGTTTGACTTCTAATCAAAAGATTCCGGGTTCGACTCCCGGCATGGGTTCTTCTATATGCGGTCTTAGCTCAGTTGGGAGAGCGTCAGACTGAAGTTTAAACGTCAGTCACAGTTAATCTGAAGGTCCTGTGTTCGATCCACAGAGATCGCATATCTTTTTGCCTTTTGGCATTAATATTTTTTAAATACTCTACAATAGAAAGGAAGCAAGCACTAAAGAACTTGAATTTTCCTGAAGTCATTTATATATATATATATGTATTTTCAATAAACTACTAAAAGCAGGTATCTATTAATTATCTTTTTAGGAGAAGAGGCAGAAAAAGTTTCACGGAAATGGGGCGCATGGGTCCCTACTCCGAATATTCATAGTGTTATAGTCAGAAATGCAGTTAAATGCAGTTAAAATGCTTGGAGCAAGATGCCGTCACAAGTACTATATAAGTACAGATTTGGAAACGGAAACTAACCCTCTGTCAATGTTTGACCAGCTGACAAAATTTGGTGAGAAATGTAAGAATTCACCGTAAGATGGAATAGACTCCTCAAGAGTTCCATCCTTTTCAGCAAATTGGTCAAGATCACCCCAGAAACATTTAAGATTTACTCCAAGTTTCTTTTCTTTTAATGAATTGAAATCATCAGTCTCTAAATCGGGTGCCCATTGGAATCCAACATGATACGATTTTTCCCAATCTAACTTGTTTAAGAGCAAACTCTTTATACCGGATAAATCCTTGTAGATATAGTTTCCATCCAAGTCTCTGGAGAAACCCTTAGGAATTCCTGCAATATCCATATATTTCTGCTGTTCTCTCTCAAAGACTGTAGTAGAATTGGACTTCTTGTCATCATATATGATAACTGTCTTCACTGGAGCAGCTGAAGAAGGCTTTCCGTTGGTGTCTTCAACATAGAAGTACAAGTTGCACAATCTGTTCTTTGGAGCAACGATCTCAATTTCACCATTGAGAAGACCAAATGGGACGTTATCATTCAGAGAATTCTTTAATATTTTAACATCAAGGTATTCGTTGAAGGATTTGACATTTGCAGCAAGTTTTGGAGACAAAGTCGAGTTGAAGCTACAAGTTTGCATACCATCACCGATGGGAGTACAAATAACGTCTTCGCCTGAAGATTTCACAGATGGTAAGTCCTTTAAGATATCATCGAATGAGGTACCAATTCTACCACGAACTTCGATACTACTGGAGTTACTGCTCTTATCTAAGTTGATAGATTGGATGAATCTCAATTTCAATGGATTTAATTGATCAAAGGGAGCAGTAGTGTAGATTCTACCTAACCCCTGAATAGCAAATAGCGCAATCACTACTACTCCGAAGCGATTGATTTTGAAAATGAAGGCAATGAATGGGAGAATCCATACAATGGCAAAAATCTGGATGAAATCGTAGATCATGTCTTCACTGGCCAATGATTCTTGGATAGATTTGTTGAGTCCATCAAGAATTAAAGTCAAAGAATTGTAAATGATAAATGAAGAGAGTGGAACAATGATCAAAAATTGAAGAGACCATCCATAAGAGTAGGTTTTCAACTTCTTGTACTTGTTTTTCTTTATGGTTTCCTCATCTTGGTCCAAGATAGAAGAAGTCAACAGGAAAGACGAAGAAGACGAAGGTGCTGGAGCCTCAGCGATATGTTGTTGCTGCTGCTGTTGCTGCTCTCTTTCTTCATTCGAGCCATAGTTGGCATCTTGAAGTTGAGAGGAAGAAGACCCAATCAAGGGCTGTTCATCTTCATGGATGAATTGGTAAGAATAGTTCGTAGACCGTTTCTTACTTTTCTTGAACAACCATCCTACAATTCCTACCAATCCACCAATAGACTGCAAGATGAATAACCCAGTTAATGGATATTCACCTGTATGGTCATCTCCAATCTTATTGAAGGCCAACTTCACCGTTGAGTAAATCAAACCAATCCAATATACGAAACTAACTTGTAAGATTATAATCAACTTTTCGTCATGGTCGTGAATCTTGCAATAGTAGAACACCAAATTATAGAGATTTAAGAACAAGTAATTCAATAAACCAAAAACGGCAAACGAAGTGGCGACAATCAAACCATAGTTTGAATTAGGAAGGAACTCGTTTATCGAAGCAACAAATGTCACGAAGATGTTGAGCCCAAAGATCGAGATGACGAATGATAAGGGGAATTTGATAAAGTTCACAAACCCAATGCTCCAGTTTCTCTTGTAGTAGAATACAACAAGTAACAATGGGAAACTAAGAACTGGGATGGCTACAAGTAAAACAATGTTTACTATAATTAAAGCCGAAATTGGGAAAACGAGGAAATAATTGAACAAACTGCCAAATGATGGGAAATCCAAGTCCAGTGAGCCAGAGGTATCTTCAGAGTCAATGTCCAACTTACCAGCCGAAATAATGGCTACAAAATCAATTGAGTTAGAAAGCATATGCCACAAAGACTTAATGTCGATGTTTCTGATGCTGTCCCCACTGGTATGGTAAAGATCTCTTGGCTTATAGAAGGCCAAATCGATACCTCTGATTCCACCATCTTCCTTATAAACCTTGTAATCGGTCTCTGAATGGATCAATCTGTTGTTGAAGCCCTGTTGGAAAATGGAGGTTCCAAAGGGATAACGGACATACTTGAAGTACTTTGTGATCCCATAGTCAGTTCCTCTAAACAACACACACTTTCCACCGGCTCCAGTACCTTCCAAGTTCAAAAAATACTTGATTTGGCTGAACCATGGGTGTGACAAGACGAAAGAGGTGGCACCGTATAAGCCGAATTCCTCATCATTGTTGAAGTTGAAAATGATAGTTCTGGCAGGCTGTTTCACCTTGGAATCCGTGTAGTAAGCTACTAATCCCAACATGGAAGCAATACCCATCCCATCGTCAGTAATTCCGTACGAGGTGGGGACCGAATCGTAATGTGCACTTACCAAAAGCGCTGGTAACTTCAGATCAGTCCCGTTAATCCTAACAAGGACGTTGTTGCTCTCATAGTATGTGACAGTGTCCTTGGAACTGCCGTATAAGATATTGTTATCAGTATCGTTGTCCAATTCAATGTACGCCGAGGCACTTCCTGCTTCCTTTATCAACTTGTGCAACCTGGTGTAGATGTAGTCGTGCACATAGTCATTACCACGTGACGCATACGGATGTTCATATCTCCCTATGCTTTGTAAGTCCAACCAAGCATCTTGCAACACTACAGCTTCGAGCTTATCAGTGGGGAGTTCAATAGAGTAGTCTAAACTGGAATCAAGCCAAAATGCCAACCATGTTGCAACTAAGGCCAAAAATCCAAAAAGCGTAAGTGTCGTTTTCCTGTAGCAAAAAATTCCGCTCACAAAATTAAAAATTGAGTAATCTCTTTTCGGTTTGTTGTAGTCGCCGTTGCTACCTGCCAGAATACTGTCATTGATGGACGCATTGAGAGAGGTATGGGGCTTTTTTCTGGCCGATCCACCTTCTGCGTGACTGGGGGTTTCCGATGCAGACATTTTGGGTCTCTGAAACTAAGCTAGATGTACCAAGTGGTGTGTGGGGGGAGGGGCCTTGCGGGAGAAGAAGCTATTTACTGAAGCTGGTTATCATTTTTTATTTTTTTCTGCCTGTTTTTTTTTTTTCCGCACTAATTTGCCTCGCTATCTCATGCAGGGTGGGCTAGAGGGCAACTAACGGTACGCCGCCTGCATACGGCCGGCAGCCCTACGGTGATAAAAAATTCAGCAGCTACCAACGGTGAATTTTTCCAACGGCGACCGCAACCTTAGACTCCACTGTATTCTAGACCGAAACGGGTTAAAGTAGACTACAAAACCTACTAGAGAACCGGGAGACAAATACAGTTACTATGCCAGAATTTGCTGAGTTGAAGAATGACTTGATTCTTAGGGCTGCCCTTGGAGAAAAGGTCGAAAGACCACCTATTTGGATCATGGTATGTGCTAGGTGTAGTGGGTGTCTGTAAATCATGAATCAGTGGAAAGAGTATACGGACGTCGTTTTTTTTTTTTTTCCCCTATGATTTGCAGTTTTTTTTGGATTTTTGGATTTTTGGATTTTTTTTTTTTTTCCTTTTCTCCTACTAACGGTTTCCCCAGAGACAAGCAGGCCGCTACCTTCCTGAGTACCACGAAGTCAAGGCTGGTAGAGATTTCTTTGAGACTTGTAGAGATGCCGAAATCGCATCAACAATCACAATTCAGCCAATTGACCACTTTGACGGATTGATTGATGCCGCAATTATTTTCAGTGACATCTTGGTGATCCCAGAAGCCATGGGGTTCAAGATCGATATGATTGACGGAAAGGGTCCTGTATTCCAAGATCCATTGAGATCTCCACAAGATTTGTCCAGAATTAACTTGAAGCCAGATGTTGTAAAGGAGTTGGCTTGGGCATACAAGTCCATTACCACCACCAGAATCAAGTTGAACGGTAGAGTTCCACTTCTTGGGTTCGTAGGAGCACCATGGACTCTTTTGGTTTACATGACTGAGGGTCAAGGTTCCAAGATGTTCAGATTTGCTAAACAGTGGATCTACGAGTACACCAAGGAAGCCCACCAGTTGTTACAGGCTACTACTGACTGCTGTATTGAGTTTTTGGCTCAGCAGGTGGTTGCTGGTGCTCAAATGCTTCAAGTTTTCGAATCTTGGGCTGGAGAATTGGGCCCATTGGAGTTCGACGAATTCTGTTTGCCTTACTTGCGCCAAATTGCAGAAAAGTTGCCATTGAGATTGAAGGAGTTAGGCGTAAAGGAAAGAATTCCTATTACTGTCTTTGCCAAGGGTGCTTGGTACGCATTAGATAAATTATGCGACTCTGGATATGACACCGTCTCTTTGGACTGGCTCTACCCTCCAGCTGATGCTGTCAAGGTTGTGGGGGACAGAAGAGTCACTTTACAAGGTAACTTGGACCCTGGTATCATGTACGGATCGGATGAAGTAATTAGTGAAAAGGTCAAGACCATGATCTCCGGTTTCGGTGGAGGAAAGCAAAACTACATCATCAACTTCGGCCATGGAACCCATCCATTCATGAAGCCAGAGAAGATTGAACATTTCTTGAAGGAATGTCACAAGTACGGATCAGCATAGAGATGAGAAGTGGCGATCAAAGGAAAACACGACCATGAGTATAGAAATGACTAGTAAATAAGAAACCCAAAAAAGGGCAAAAAGTTAGAGTAGACAAAATAGCAAAAATAGAAAGGATGAAGGAATGCGAGAATTTGCTTCTCCATATTAATAATGTTGTATTTACATTTCATCGTTGTAAGGGCTGCTCAAAATATATCAAGTTCGAATGAACTATTTCCTGTAAGAAACCATACCTACCTCTGTGTCAAATACTACGCATTCACCTATACCCATCTCTTGAATTGGCTCCGTTTGAAGTGAATCACCGTGGTGCATTCCATCGCCCTTCGCCATCGTGACTCAAGCCATCGATTTTTCAAGGCTGCGAATTTTAGGCGGTATGGAAAATGCGTGGAGAACATAATTGCCACAGGTTGAAGTATTCTTTCCAACTTAATAAGGCCAGCCACGAACAAGATATGCCTCCAAAACAGATCCAGGATATACCACCGGAATCCTTGTATATATACAACTTGCAACCGAAGATTTCTGAGTCCTTAGACTTGATCTACTTCGATTCTTCCATCAGTGAAGTCAGCGTAGAAGAAGGTCACACTAAATCAGTGACACCTGAACCTGTGCCAGTAAAGCAATTCAACGCCAGCACCACCTGTACGGTATGCAAAATTGCCGAATTTCGTAGCGTAGATGAAAGGAAGGATCACTACAAGACGGACTTCCACCGGTTCAATCTTAAGAGATCGTTGCAGAACGATGACCCTATCTCTGAAGAAGAGTTTGACAAGTTGATCGAAGAGCAGTCCATCGAGAGTTTGTCAGGATCTGACACCGAAGATGAAGACGATGTAGAAAACAGAAATTTGGATACAATAATGGAAAGATTGAATGTGAAGGACGCTAATGAGTCCGATGACGAAAATACTATCAGTCATTTGAACACTAAGTCTGCCTTCATATATTTTAAGGCGCCCTCTGTATTGGGGCAGGATAGCGCCAAAGTCTTCGGTGTATACAAATGTCTCTTCAACCCTGACCAGCTTTTGAACCTGCCCCTTGAGACACTTCAAAAGCTCGGAAAAGAACCTGTAAAGTCCAAAAAGTCCGCCTTGTTCATGCTTGGTGGTGGTCACTTTGCCGGAGCTATTGTTTCTCATGTAGCCAAGAATACCAGAGGAAACCCAATCAATACCAAAGAGACGACTAAACAAGAACAAGCCGTAAACATTATTACTTCAAAAACTTTCCATAGATATACTACTAGAAGAAAACAGGGTGGTGCTCAGAGTGCTAGCGATAATGCTAGAGGCAAGGCCAATTCTGCTGGTTCTACTATTCGTCGTTATAACGAGCAAGCACTTATCCAGGAAATCAGAGAACTCTTGAGATCCTGGAGAAATGAATTGGCGGGATGTGAGTTCGTATTCATTCGTGCCAATGGCCCAACTCAAAGAAAGATTTTAGTCGGATATGAAGGATGTGAGTTGGAAGGCAATGATCCAAGATTGAGAACATTCCCGTTTACTACAAAGAGAGCAACCACCTCTGAATTGAAACGTGCATGGGCTGAATTATCTTACTTGAAGGTTTTGGATGTACCCAAGGAAGACACCAAGCTCAAGAAAAAGTTACAGCAGCAGAAGGATCAGATCAAGAATTCAGTAACCCAGAAGAAGAAGGCGAAAGCTGACTTCACCCCGGAGGAACAGCATACAACAGAATTGATTAATTTGTTAAAGAAATCGAAGGCACCGCTTTTGATAAACTATATAAAGAAGAACAACTTATCACCAAATATGTACTTTGAGCCAAAGAGTCAACATATTCACGCCCCTACATTACTTCACTATGCTTCTTCGCATGGTCTTTCGCATATGGTTCAAGTTCTTCTAATTAACTTGAAACTGGACCCCTTCTTAAAGAATGAATCCAATAAAACTGCTGTTGAGTTATCGGCTAATTCCGCTACTCGTAAATCTTTCCAGATTGCGAGAAATTCACTTGGAGAAGATTACTGTGATTGGGATGCCTCTAAGGTGGGCCCTCCGAAATCTAAGGAAGAAGTACAACAGGAGGAGAAGGAAGAACAAGAACAAATTAGCAAGGAGAAGAAACGTTTGATCGAAGTTGAACTTGCCAAAAAGACTGAGCTAGAGTTGAAAACCCCCACAATTGCAGCTAGCGGAGTGCTAGGTGGAGCTGCCGGAAACATTTCGATGAACGCTAACTTGAGTGGGTTATCTGACCAACAAAAGATGAGATTGATGAGAGAACAGAGAGCAAGAGCTGCTGAGGCTAGATTCAAAAGTTCAGGTTGAAAAGTGGAAATATTTAGAGATACAACACCTTTAATTTAGTATCATGTTCTGTATATTTATCTATTAATATAATTTACTCTACTATTTTGTTTGTAGAGTGTTTTGAGAGAAGGTAGGATATAGGACATTTGTCTGAATTTTTCGTCACATTTGATAATACTTGATCTGTGCCATCTTCGTGGTAGCTCTTCGGGTCATAATGGTTGTACTCAAGTAAAGCATTTCTGATAGTGGCTTTTCTCTTAATGGATTTTTGATCAACTTGCTTATAGTCTAGTGCTGATATCCAACCCTTAGGAGCGTCACCATCACTTTCTTCCTCGAGGGTATTTTCTTCTTCCTGACTGTCCAATAGTAAATCTTCACCTATGCCTCTACAGTCACATTCTAGTAAATCATGTGTGTTACTCTTTGTTGCTTGCACAACAGTGAATAGATCCTTAAGATCTTCAATGTCAAATACGTCAGAGTTGGAGCCATTTTTGTTATCCACAAATTTATCGCTAAGGCTATTCTTCATTAGCTGCCTTTGAAATATCTTTTCGTCTATGCACCCAGTTGTCATTAATCTGTAGATGAAAACGTTTCTTTTCTGACCATCTCTATGAATTCTTGCCATAGCTTGTAAATCGACTGAAGGATTCCAGTCATTGTCGAAAAGTACTAATCTAGAAGCACCTACTAAATTTAAACCTACCCCTCCTGATTTTGCTGAAAGAAGAAATGCTGAATTCGAAGTTACCGGTAACGAATTAAAATCTGCTACGAGTTTATCTCTCATCGTATTTGGCGTTGAGCCATCTAATCTCAAGAACTTAACATTTAGCTTGTTTAAAACCTCTTCAAGTAAATCCAACGTTTGAGTATAGTTTGAAATGATAACAACCTTTTCATTAGTCTTTTTTATCTCAATGAGCAATGGTATTAGGACAAGGATCTTACCTGACGACTTTTCGAGGGAAACATTGAGGCTCTCTTTCGCTTCTTCCCTTAATGCTTGAAATGTTTTATCTTGCTCTAGAAGAGAAGGGGAGTTGCAAATTTTCTTAAACAAATTTATCATCATGAGGGAATCATTTGACGTCGATTGCAGCATCAACTTCCTGAACTTCTTACTACCAGATATAAAGTTGAATAAAGTAATCTGTTGGGGAGAAGGAGGACAGAATAGAACCAAATCTGTCTTGGCAGGTAGATATTTTGAAAGAATATCACTTGTTCTTCTCAAAGTGAAATGCTTTGTGAGCTCAACCAATTCTCTCGATTTCAATTCACCTCTTTTAATGGTTTCTTTGTTTATACAATTTACTTCTCTCAGTCTTAGAATTGGTTTCAAATATTCCTTCTGAAAAGAGCTAAATGTGCCCAAAACCCCCGGATTGATAAAATTGCATATGGTGAAGAATTCAGTTAGGTCATTTTGCATTGGCGTTCCGGTTAATAAGATTCTTTTATTAACGTTAAGACTCTCGTTGAAAACCTTGACCACCTTGTTCGAGCTGTTCTTTAATCTATGACCCTCATCACAAACCAAAAGATCTACTTTCAAGTCCTTTAATTCTTCTTGGCAACTGAGCACTTTCTCATAGCTCATTATCATTATGTTATATACCCTAGTTTTCCCAAAGTTTCGTATATCCTGTTTATCCTTTGCAGATGACTGCTTATTGTTTATAGCTAGAACACTGACTTTATGAATACCTAGCCATTTTTTGAATTCTTTCTTCCAATTACCAATTAAGGTAACGGGACATGCTATGAGAACTTTTTTACAAACACTTCCCCTATCAGCGGGATCGGGTGACTGCTTCAATAATGTATAAATAAGAGTTATTGTCATTAAGGTCTTTCCGAGACCCATTTCGTCAGCCAATAATGCTCCGCTTCCCTTGAAGTTTCTGAGTCCCATCACACACTCATACAAAAATGCTACACCTTCCCTTTGATGTGGCCTTAAAGCAGCAGAGAGCTTAGGGTCTACTACAACGTCTACTGAACTCTCTGATACCTTCTTCATGACAAAAGCCTCTTCATTTGACGAGTCATGTAAAGGAGAGCGTTTCGGTACTACAGCTGAGCCTGACTTCAACTTGGGCACCACTTTCTTGAACAGAGCAGTCGCTGGAAGAGATTCACTCGTGCCTCTGGCTGTATATTCTATGTTCTCTTTGCTTTCCACTGCACAGTCTACTTCAAGTTCATAGCTACCGATACTTATCAAGCCCTCTATAGATTTTCTTGAAATATTGCCTACTGTCTTGTACTTTTCATTTCCCTTTGGATCGCACTTAAAGGTAATCGATGATCCATCGAAGTCTATGATCCCATCGCCATCCCAAGTCTTATTCTTCTTGGACGTTTTCTTGCGCCATTGGACGATATAAGAAGACACATGTGGAGTGCTCACGTTATCTAATTTCAGCTTTTTGGCCACTGTTAGAGGTTTGGCTGGCGTGCTTCTCTTGTTTGTACTTGTGGGTTTCGGTGGAGGAGCGCTAGAGATCTCTATGGGTCCATTGCTAGCAGCTTTTTTCTCACTTTGGCCCTTATCCTGTAGCAGTATTGGCCGAGGGGGCTTGAAAGGAGCGCGAGCACCGGTTTTATACATATCTGCGCTACTCTCTGGTACTCTTGTTAAGCGAAGAACATCGAGCGCTTTGTTTACATGTCGCTAACCGCGAACCCAAACACGAAAACGCATACATATAAATCTTCAGCACTTACAGCAAAGGTTATTCATATATGTATTAGTACTATATAGGTGTCTTTTTGTTCATTATTATTTTATTAATATTATTTTTATTATTATTATTATTATTACCATTATATTATTACCGTTATGACTAGTTACTAATATTGCCATTTTACTTCTTATCGCCGTAGTTTTGTTTACTTCCTTCTCTGCCTATCACCGTCTCTATCAAAACTAATGGTATGTCTGCCAGACCTCTAACAAGCGTGTACTCGTAGCAGTGGCTACATTACCACATTTACTAAGTCTACAATCTATTTACATCATTTATCTCTTATACTCCAAACAAATAGTAGTATCCTCTGGAGCCCAAGAAAACTAACTGCGCAGGCAAGTAGCTGAACACTCCATACGCAACAAAGAGAAGGAAGGAAAGTAAGAAAAAATCTAGAATAATCGTTAGTATATGCTTTAAAACGTGGTGGGGCTTTTAAGGGGCTTCCAAATAGTACTTACGGAGCATCATACTCTCGACCTTTGTTAACATATAATGTGGGAAAAGGTGGTAGTACGCATTGTACATGTGTTCAGCGGAGTACATTTTAGCGTGGTCTGTGGAATGCTAAAAAGGTATAAAACTGACTTGGAAAATACCGCTAAATGAAGCTAATAATATTCTTATAATGCGAAGTCGCGAACAAAGGAGAAAAGAACTCGTAAGTAGATCAACGTGCAAAAGAAAGTGTAGCTTACTGGGCAGAGACCACCGGTAAAATTTGGTCACTTTGATCGCGCGACTGCAGAGGAGCTTCGCTAAATGCTCGCGCAGATTAGGCTGCAACTTGGCGCTACAAGAGAAGGAGGGTGTGGAAGATGTAGCGGTAATACTCTGGATTGATAGCAAAAAATTGCCAGCTACATCAAATTGTACATACTTGTCGTTGGAGAGTACTGACCGTGAATTGCAGTCAACTGTCTCCCGTTTTGAGTGCACCACTGTGGTGTCGGCTTGAAGAAGCTTACAGCTCGTTTTTTGCACCTGCTGCACTTTTTTTTTTTTTTTTTTTCCAGAAAGGGCCTCATGGCTGCTCATCTCCACACTCTAGGCACATACTGGTTGGCTGAGGATACCCATAATAGTACAATTGCTCGAGGATGGGTGCTCCCGATCAACTCTTGGACTTCAAGAAGAAGCTCATTAGTGCTAATGCAGACACGTTCTTGCTCGAGATCGGCTCGGGCCAACTAGAGGGCTTTTCCACGCTATTTGCAACACTAGTGGAAGAAAGAGCGAAAGAAGGCGGCGATAAAACCAAGGTTTTATGCTGTGATGTGCTATCTATTTGGTTGCTTAGGTATACACAGACGTTCAGAAAACATCCAGAGTTAAAAAGACTTCTTGAAAGGGAAGATTTAACCAGTCTTTTCCACTACATCATGGACTTTCTTGAGCAGAGTTCAGGCGCATTCGCTAACGCCTTGAGCTCCCTCTTAACAAAACTCGTAGACACCGTAGATGTGACATTCAGCTCCAAGAAAGATCAAATATTCCAGTCTTGGATCGATAGCGTCATGACCTTATCCATTACTAACAGATCTAAGTATCAGTTGGTCGAAATATTGGGCAAAAAGACTAGCACTCAGTACATATTGGATGAATACCCAACCTTTGGGCCAAACTGCATTTCCATAATGTGGTCCGATGCTCTTGCAAATGCTGCAGGAAAGTCGTTTGCTACGATATATAGAGGAGTGTACAACAAATCCGACGAGCTTCTAGAATGGATACAGTTCTGGCAGGCCACCGTTTTGGACGGGCTTCGAAACTTAGATCTGCGTAAGAATGTGCAGACCTACTTGCTTCCCTTGTTATTTACTATCTCCAATGAAAGTTTCAGAGATTTCATGAATATTACCTTCAAATCGTCTAAATCTACTCGAGAGACCGATTTAGACCTACTTATCGCAGTGGCTAAAGTCGGCCAAGACTTAGCAATTGTAACCGAACCATTTGATCCCCTGGATCAGAGTGCAGTGATACCGCTACCAAGGTTGGTTGAAATTATGATCCATCAATCACCCAAATACCGCTTGGCCTCATTTTCATTGTTTTTGGGCTCTCCCAAGAGCTCGGTGCCGATCCCTCAGTATATTTTCGATACCTTGGTCAGTAATAATATCATAGAAACATTTTTCTTGGATTACGATGACACTGATATTCGTAATGATTTTGTTTCGTCAATGAAGCAGTTTTTAATCAGAATACTTGAATCATCATACTCTGCAAAAAGAGACCTTGAAAAGCTCCAGAAGAAAAATTTTGAAGTGGAGAAGCAGCAGAGTTTACAACGGTACCTAGTAAACACAAGAACCTTCTTGCAATGGCTAATGAATTTCTTAATAGTTAATCTTGCCCCAGGCTCAAACTATGCCCAATTCTACTTGGGATTCCATATCACCGAATTCCTAATCACTTTAGGAGTGGATGAATCGGTAGAATTGACTTCTCAAAATACCTCTGGAGTGACCAAGAGCAAAAACAAAAACTTAAGGATAAAACTCCCATACTCCATTGAAATTTTCAGTACACCACTAATCCGTATTTTGTTGGATAATGTCACTAACAACTATGAAGATTTGAGAGAAAAAAGTACTAGTTTATTGTTAATGTGCCCTGAACCAAAGATTGCAGAGATTTTGATTGGCAATGCAAATCAACTGACGGCAATTATCAATACCAGCTTGGAAATTCTATTAGATCTTAAAGGTAGAAAGAGTGAAGGTGCGGCAAGAGTGTTCCAATTTTTGACTCAAGCATTTCAAAGGCTCGACTGCAACGACAAAGTGCATGAGTTATTTGATATTTTCTACAAAAGAATCGATTCAGTGTTAGATAGCACGAACCTCCTTCTTACAACATCAGAAACTGTTTCTCCTGAAGTTAGACTACATGGAATTTTCAATGCATTGAGACTAATGCTTTCGAGTGTAAACCAACAAAGTTTTCTTGTTGAAAAGGATTACTATTCTAAACTATTTTCTAAGTTTATTGGAGGCTACTATCCAAAGTTATGGAAACTCGTTAAACCTGCTTTGGCAACAACAACTGGAGATTTAAGTGAAGTGGAAGAAAAGCTTACCTTGAATTACAGTTGGAAGTTAGTCAAAGAGTCAACGTCACTCTTAAAGCTCATGTTAGAAATATCTTCTAAGAATCAAACTTTGATATCTAAAGAGGAGTTTTTGACAGCGGTTGATATCACTATGGATCAACTTTCCTCCGTTAACCATAGAGGTGCGTTTTCATCGGTTTATCCAACATTTATTACATGCTGTCAAACTTGTCTTGAACTGGATGAGTCATATTTACAAAATAAACCATCAGAATGGTTGAAGACTAATATTATACTTCTTGAACTGAAAACTCAGCTCATCAGCAGGAGATCAGGTGGATTGCCCTACTTGATTACAGGTATTCTAACGGCCATCAAGAATTGCAAACATAGTACTACACTGAAAGAAGATGTCTCATTGATTTCCTTTGCCATGAATGAATTGATACGTATTGCCAGTATACCGTACATTCCCAATGCAGATGAAAAAATGGACATTCCTCAGGTTCATGCTTTTAACAGTATGAAACATATATTCATTGACTCACAGCTTTCAGATTATAGTGTTAACTTTGTTAAGGATGCATTAAAATTGTCTCTTTTAAATTGCAATTCTACAACTTGGGCCATAAGAAATTGTGCCGTTATGCTCTTTACAGCATTGCAGAATAGATTATTTGGAACTAAAAAACTAGGTGGTATTGTTCCAACAATTAATGCGAAGTCATTTTTCAGCACTTATGACGGAGTTGAAGAAATTTTGCTTAACAACTTAAATGAAGCTTTAAGTGGGACTTCAAACGTAGAATCAGTATTCCCCATTTTAACCATCTTAGTGAGATTAGAGTCAAACAATGACTCCATCGATTCGAGTTTGAAGAAATTTGAAGTATTGTTAATCAACTATTTAAGTCACCTGAGTTGGAAAATCAGGGAAGTTGCATCAAGAGCACTCGCTGCTGTAATTAAACCAATTGAAATTGGGAACTTCAGTTTGAAACTTCTCGAAGAATTAAATGGAAGCATGCTGTTTAATAAAAGACATGGGTACTTGTTAACCATATTAGAGATTATTAAGAGAGTTAACATAAAGCTTCCTGACGTTCAGGTTCCAGTAGTATTCATTGAATTGTTGACCTCCAGAGTAAGCGCATTTGTTCGTAAGAGCAACACATTTAACTGGGCAATAAGTAAGGTCTACATCGATATACTTTCCCAAATTATGGATTTGGACTTGCCTGTGTCTACCATCCAATACTTGTCTTCCTTCGTTCTAAACAATTATCTTAAATTGGATTCAATATTAGAGGGCCAGGATCAATTGTTTTTACAAGATGCGATTAAACTCTTATTATCGCAGCATTTGAAAAAATCCCAGATTAAAGAATGTATAGAGTTGGCTAATATTTGTGTGCTTACCAAAGAAGGTTATGAAGTGCAATTGATTGGAATCGCATTTTGCAAGGAGAATTTTGATTTCCTATATGACAATAGAAATTTCGAAAGCCTTTGGATACAATTAAGTGAAGACTTGTGGCTGCAAATTATAACTGATGAGAAGAGCTGGAGCTTAGTCAGAGCCTCAGCATTATCTTTATCTCAAAAATTGTTAATTTCGTTACAAGATGCTAATTCAAAGTCCGAAGAAAAATTGGCTTCAAGAATTGCACTTTTAATGAAATTCACAGAGAGTGATCATTTCAGCGAAGACGTAAATACAATGGCCTTTGAAGTCTTAGGTCCATTAAGCGCTGAGTTAGTCAAGCTGAACAAAAAGTCAGGTGAAGAGGCAGTTGATGAATTTTTCTCACTCGCCTCAAGTTATTCAGATGACAACCAACCATTCAACATTAGGTATTCAGCATACAGCGCAATCTCTGCATTTGCTCAGTCATTCGACAAGGAAACAATAAGAAGCGACAACAAGTTTATGGCGAAAACGGTGTTCTTCCTCTATTTTGGCTTATGGGATGACGATCGGGAAATCCGCGATTTAGCTTCTTTTACATTATCCAAGCTTTTCAATTTCGAATTGGAAAGAGAAGCGTTGGCAATTTCCAAGCATATTAGGAAAAATCTTGAAGCGTTGAACTTAGCGAACGTGGAAGAGGTTCTAATTTCTGTGCTTTGTAACGAAAAGCAATCAATAGCCACCAGTATTCAAGCAATCCAAAAGCAAGACGAGAATTCCAATTTGTTGTTCGACATTGAGTCTGTCAACTTATATAGGAATGAATCACAGTTGCACATGGAATTGAGCTCAATGTTGAACCAAATAACTCTTCAACCCGAATCGATCGCGAGGGTAAGAGATATGTTACAGAATGACTTTGAAGCTGTAAAGGTGTTCATTAACAGTAAGGGCCCGGATGGCTATATAGGATGGACCCGAAATGAGTTTGTCTTCATCGCTTTGTTCAAACTCATATCCAATTTGATCTCCTTCAAAACGCTAAATCTTATTGATCTGGTTGATGTGCAAAATTTCAAGACTAGGCTTATTCAGCTAGACATTCATCCTTTATTGAAGGACAAGTTATCATGTATTTAAAGAAAGTATAGATGTAAATAAACAGGCAATAGCTGCAAATCTCTAAAGCTGCAAAATGCAGCACTTGGGACAACCCTAAACAGGAAGTTCCTTAGGTCGCACGTCCGGGTAAGTGGGAACATTCTTCTCACCTTCTCATATAAAATTTCCAAAGAGCCTTCTGCGAATTTTTTTTCTCTAGTGGTTCTTTTATTTTACTTAAAACCACCAGTTAAACTGGATTTAACTAGTACTAAATTGTAAGTTTTACTTCATTTTCAAAACAATCAATTTCGCTGATGAATCCATAATCAAACACAACGAATTTCTTCACCTGAATCACCATGTGGAACAAAAATTATCAGAGCTTTTTAACCCTGAGATCTTGATTGTTTAAAATTTTTTCTCAAAATTTTGTACTAACAAAGGAAGAATGACTACCATAATGAATAATGACAATAAATGATTGACGTTGAAAGAAAATACTTGTAGAATTGTGTAGTCTGTTTACTTGACATTTTTCTTGAGAAAAAAAAAAAAACTTGTGGAATTGTAACCTGAATGCTTGAACTCTTACTTGAACTCTTGAACTCTAGTTGTTCATATTGGCCGTCACAGGCGATCAACATCGTACTCTAAAACCTCACTACGCCCAAAGCTCTCCAAACACTCAAAGCACTAAAAGTGCTCATCGCACTCATCGCATCAATATATATCCTGCATACAACCCGATTAGACTATGGCTAGGCAGCCCTTCAGGGAACCCTCTTGCCCTCCATTTACACATCTAGAGCCTATGACGTCTATCAGCACATTAATCAGCAGGAGCAGGCAGTCGAAGATGGACAGTACTGATTTGCAAAAGGGGAACGAGTTTCCCTCCGTGTGTGAACGATGTTTGGGCCAGGATCGAGATGTGAAGATGCTCAGACAGAATAACGGCGCAGAGTGTAAGACCTGCACCAGACCGTTCGATGTCTTCATGTGGAAGCCGTCTGTTTCCGTCAAGAAGCATACGAAGACGATCATATGCTCAACATGTGCTCGATCCCGAAACTGCTGCCAGTCTTGTATGTACGATATTACCTACGGTATACCCTTGGACGTACGAGATGCAGCACTAAGGATGGCTGGGGTTGCAACTACTGCGCACTTGCTGACTACTACCAAAAACCGTGAAGTTAAAGCTATAATGGCCGATAAGCAGGAGTCATCTTTCAAGTCGCTGGACGAGGAGGAAACCACTAGAAACCAGGAGGCAGCTAGGGACATTTTGACCAAGCTTTCCCAAAAGTTGAACGAGTCGAACCGCAGCTTTTTGTCATCAAAGAGTGACAAGAGGGATCGAAGTAAGCAAAACTTAAATGACTTGAAGACTGTAGATATCTCCAAAGTTCTTTCTAAACTTCCTTTCAATGGAACTATAAGTAGCCCACCAGAAGACGAAGGCGTAACATCTTTCTTCATCTTTGGTATTAATGACGAGCTCCCGCAGTACATCATAAATGAATACATACAGAAGTTCGGTAAGATTAAGAACTTGACTATAATACATCGGGCCAAGGTTGGATATGTTACTTTCATAGATAGAAAGAGCGCTGAAGCGTTTGCTAGCGCAATTGACCAGAATGGTCATAACAAAAACAAAGCTACTCCTGGTATACTATTGCTAGATGGGAAGTATGCAGTGCGAGTAAGCTGGGGAAAGGTGAAACCACTTGGTGTGACTAAGGAGGAACATAGCAAATTGAGTTTAGTGGTGACCAAGGTGCTCAAGCAGTTGGCAGAGAAAGATAAGGCCTTTGAGAAGAGTAAGCCTGCAAGCATTAAGAGCAGTACAAATTCTAAGATCAAGAAGATTGCTGGCAGAAAGGATACCTCAGGGAAGAATACGAGCAAGGATCAAGGTAGTTATAAGACGTTGAGTAAGGACTTTGAGTTGTGAGAGAGACTAATCAAGCCAAGAAGAGAAGAAAAACGGCTACAGCACTAGCACCGCTCTGTAACATAGATATGTAGTTTACTGCTTGCAAAATATTATATGCTAGCAAAGCAGTAGTTTTAAGACCTACAGCGTATGTAAGACCTACAGCGTATGCAAAATATATTAGCAAAATAGTAATTAGAAGTCCTCCGGTGTAAGCAAATTGGTCCAGACATCGCACCTCTAACTGACATTTCAACATCCAGAACTTCTTCCACAAGAGACTACCAGTAGCCTCGTCGTTGTAGTAGCTGCAAACTTCTCGTTAGGCGAAACGCGCACATGGACTAAAATTTTCAGCACTAACAAATGAACAACAGTCACTGTATTATTCTTGGTAACACTAGTACAATCACGCAAATGAACTCTGAAACTAAGCTAGTGGTGAAAGTTGCCCTCGGATTGTTACCCTTCTTCGTCTTGGCAGTAAGAATATTGGCGATTTTGCCAATCCTTAACGCCAACGCCTCCACTGGGTTCCTGGAGATTTTCCCCAAAGAGTGCAAGGGCTGTAACATAATGGTTCTACTTGGATCCGGTGGACACACAGGGGAAATGATCAGAATCCTTGAAAATGTTGATTTAAACGACTTTCTGCGTACTTGGGTAACCTCTACAGGCGATTCCACCTCGATCTTAAAGTGTAAGAGCTACGAAGAGAACCACTTGAGTGAAAGCCCATACCATGCGGCTTTTCTTAACCTCCATAGGGCAAGGGCGGTAGGCGAGCCACTAATTCTGTCAATTAAAAACACGATACTATCTCTCTACTTCACTCTCAAGGCTGTATATAGTTTACCTAAGCTTCCCTCTGTGCTTTTGCTCAACGGTCCTGGAACTAGTGTTCCATTGGCATACATTTTATTTGGGTTCCGTTTCTTGGGGTTAGCCAACACTAGAATCGTATATATAGAGAGTTTGGCTAGAGTCAACCTGTTGAGTCTTTCCGGAAGACTAATTCTTCCTATCGCTGACCGATTCATAGTGCAGTGGGAGCAGTTGCTGATGCAGTACAAGAGAGCTGAGTACTACGGCATCTTGCTCTAGTGCAATGGTTCGAGTACCATCTTGCGCACTGTAGCGCCTTTCAAGTGCAGTAGTCTGCTCTAGCCCACAGAGGGAATTACTTAAAAACTAGTTATATATTCTTGGTTTACTGTAATGTAGCCATACGTACATATACACACACACCCATACATACATACTTACATACACAGTACCAATACACGAGCGTTGGCTTCCCTCTTCGGACTTAGTCCAATGCGCATAGGCCCGAGCTGAAAAATACGGTTTAGATCATGACTCCAAGAATAGGTTGCAGAGAGCAGCCGTATAGTAGTGGCCTATTCTTGTATTGGAAGCCATAGTTGCTTGGATACTGTCAGGATGAGCGGGTCTTCCTTCAATGGACTCTTAGAGGAAGTTCCAGGAATTGGGGTAGACCGGTTTAACAATGGAGCTTCAACGTTCTTGCTCACGCATTGCCATACAGATCATTTGATCGGTTTGGATAATATAAACTTCTCTGGTACTATCTACTGTTCTCAAACTACTAGAGACTTGCTAAGACTCAACAGAAAGTACCGGCATAATCTCAACTATGTGAGGCCTTTGGATCTAAACCAAAACTACGAACTTTATGTGCATGGTCAGGTTGTTACAATAACGCTAATACCTGCTAACCATTGCCCAGGAGCCGTGATGTTTCTAGTTGAAACTGACACAGGAAAGTCGGTGCTTTGCACCGGAGATTTAAGAGCAGAGGGCTGGTGGCTCGAAAGCTTGATGAATAGTAACCCTTATCTATTACCGTATTCATCCAAGTTGAGACAAAGGCAATTGGATACCATATATCTCGACACCACCTTTGGGTATAGAGGAGAACCCTTTATAGAAATGTTGAATAACAATGACGGAATAGACATCGCAATACTGCTTTTAAAGTCATATCCCATGGATGATCCTGAAATTTACTTTTGCTTTAAGGACTTCATCCTTGGATTTGAGCTAGCTTGGTTGAACATTTGCAAAAGCTTCAATTGCAAGTTGCATTTAAGTGAGACACTAGGGAAGAGGTTGAAAGTATTGGGAGGGGCCTACGAAGAAATAATGGGCACAGCCAACGAAAGCTGCTTATTTCATGCTTGTGAAGCGAACTCCAATTGCTCCCAGGACTCCACTCTGAAATTTAAGGTGCTGATACGGCAATGTATAAACTTCAATGCCATTGACTTCACAGGTGTGTTTTGTCCTTTTCACTTGAATGATATTGCACAAGAGGAACTAAAGTTGATATCTGAAACTCAAAAGGGGAACAAGATCTTCGAGTTTCGTGGCCGGAACTGGATATTGCCCAAGGGCCGAAGTGAACTACTTTCCAGTGAGATCAAGTTAATCTTTTCAAGACATTCATCCTACCTGGAGTGCTGCAACGTCGTTAAATCCTTTCAGCCAAGGCAGGTATATCCATGTGTAGATTCCAAAGAGTCGTGGAAACTGGGAGCACTCATGTCGAGGCTCTTTGGGAAGTTTTGCAACACTCTGCAGCCACCAAGCCCGAAAGATTTCAGATATGATACCGTAAAGTTGACAGAATGGGGATTACCTTGCACTGAGGTACGCGAAAGACTGGTTAAGGTGATAAACCGGTGGAATTTGTTGGAGTGTCAGCGGGAAATGGAAATTGCTGTAGACTACGTTAAAAGAAAGGGCAGAGGCTTCGACTTGAACATAAGAGGGCAGCATTGGACGTCAGAGTTCAGAGACCCCAACTACTCTGAGGATGACAGGAACTGTGACATTGCTCGCAGAAAGGACTACAATCTTCAGAACTTAGTCATTGGCAGAGGTGAGAGGGCCTACAGAGCCATCATACAAGATCTTCAGAAGTTGTATAGAAATTTGGATGTTGACAAGGGGAAGGGTTACGAATTTGACAAAGATTTTAATGAAGATGCGCTTCACGACCAGGAGAACGAATTGTGTGCTTTGAAGCTAGGTGGTTTAGATGGCTATAACTACGACAAATCAAGCAATAGCTTGGAAGAGAGCTTCGGCGTGATACCAAGTAGCGAAATAGAGAAAGTACGTACTGACGCCGAAACTGATATCGATGACAGTGATGAAGACATTGAAGAAGTTAAACAAGAATATGAGAGAGAACACACGCTAGGTGTTCCTTCTCAGCTTGTAGAGGTGGGGGATTGTTTGGTGCTTAGAAGAATTTCATCTTCAGTGCACCACGAAGAGCAAAAGAATAGCGACTCCCACCTGGTGGAGTTCTCGTTTCAAGTTCTGATTTCTGATGAACATGCTCTGAAGGACTCCTTCTATATCAGCACTGGTAGCAGACTTCGTTCAAGCAAAACATCGATTGAAGAGCAGGAATGGCAGAACGATGAAGCCGTTCAGTCAGTAGCTGTCACCTTACAGGCCAACCCGATGTCATGGCTCGGAATTGGGCTAAAGTCCACACGTGCGGAAAGAACAGAGGAGCTGGTCCGCACGGTTCAAAGGGAAACAGGATAGATGTTATAGAGCAAAGCAAGTGGAACCAAAAAAAAAAAAAAATTAAATGAATAAAAAAAAAAAAAAATTGTAACTACTCCAAGCTCTCTATGCTATTTATTATCTCTATTATACATAATTATACACGCAACATACAAACCCTATGGCTACGGCGAGGGGAAGCGTTCAAATGCCTTCTACATGAGTACAGCCACGAACCCTCCAATGATGTGGTTGTCTCTCTAGTTTTCTCTCCACTGGTGTGAGCACTTGACACACTTGTAGAAAGTCGTCATGGGCTCATCCGCAGATCTGATTTGCAATTGGAAAAAGTAGGCCTTATCACCACCACAAGAATCGATAGGACACTGGGCTGCGGTTTGATCAACCAAGTCCCAGGCTCCGTCTCCTCCTAGAACGTCGTCCACCTCCTTTCTCGAGAGCATTTTTCTGTCGTACATTTGAAACCCATTAATTTTAAACTCGTACGGGCAGGTAGGGCAGTAGAATCTGTTGCAGCCATCGTCTGCCTGGGAAATGAGAAGCATGTTGGCGCAGTTTGGGCAAAAAGACAACATTTTCTTACTTTTTCTTCGATTTTTCTTCTGCTTACTTGATATATGTACCAACCTGCAATATATACACAGAAAAATCTACAAATAGAAGGGCCCACGAGGAAAGCTACAAGCTCTTGAAAGTGCTCTTTACACCTCGATGATCATCGCCAAAATGCGTCCCTTTCATTTTTTTGCTGAAAAGTTATATACAGGACATCACCATATTGACGGCACTTGAGCTGCTCGAGTCTCCACTGTTGCAACAACTTAAGAGCAGCGAATAACCCTCGATATTGATAGTGAAACGTGGTAGTTTTACGGCGGAATGAGTTCTCCTATCAAAGAAAATGATTTTTACGATGCAGTGCAGTCTCCGATCTTTGCTACTCCCTCTAAAAAGAGGCACGGCGTCATGTCGATTATCGGTGAAGATGGTGCTCGATCTCCACTGGTGTCGCCCAGTAAAAGAGGCATTTTCAGCGTGCAATTGAGACCACAATCGCCATCTAACAGTGTATTTTCCTCGCCAGCGCGAACGCCTAGCGGCAGGGCCGGTTTGACGTCACCGCAGAAGAGATCGGTTCTTCAATTGGACCAGTCAGCTCGCAAGAGAGCCATGGGCAATTCCAAAGCGTACGCAAGATTGATGCTCCGTGATGAAGAGAATGATTTGGATAGCGAGAACGACTTTTTGAGCTACCAGGATGAAAAATTGGCAGAAGCCATCATCAGGGAATCTAGAAACGAGGGCGATGTGGGCGGAGTTGCCTATGGAAGTGATGTAGAGTTCGAGGAAGACTTGACCGAGTTGAGGGTAAAGCCCAAAAGAAACGTAACTCGAAGGAAAGTTCTTGTAGAAGTAGACGTTGATGACGCTGAAGATGACGACGACGAAGAAGAAGCCATAGTGCATATAAACTCTTCAGACAATGAACTAGACATATCAGACGATACTGATGACGAATACAAGGGCCCCAAGAGGAAGAGAAAGATCCAGGGCATACAGCCAGCCAAGCGCTCAAGAACCCGTTCGACGCCCCGTACTTCACCCTCAAAAGAGATCCAGTCAGATGCTGCCTCGCCCTCTCCGTCTCCTACGCCCAAAAGGAAAGTTGGTAGGCCAAGTAAAGCCACGGAGTTGATTGGAAAAATCAAGAGTATTTTCCACATGGACGACGAAGAGTTTTTCCAGGAGAATCGATCTCCGGTGAAGAAGACTAGCCTGAACGGCAGTAATAGAAGTAAACAGTCTGATGACGACGACTTTGATATCTTTTCCCAGACGCTAGGCTCTATCAGCACGGATGTAAATACCACGGCGCCCATAATAAGTGGTATCCCCACCAAAGCTGACGGTAAAGACGCTGCGGAAGATAACTTTGCAAAGAAATTTGTGCCCATGCCTATACCGAAGGTGAATCTGGAAGGAGTGATACAAGACGAGGACTTCATTAACAAATATATGAAGCCAATGGCTGATATAAAGCATTTTAGGTTGGCTGACGATGGCGCCATTTTCATGGAGGGGACGGAGGGTTACTTTGAGCAGCATTCTGTCAGAAGTAGAGCCAGTGGGAACTCCCTCTCGCAATTTGCTCCTCCTCTAGAGTATTCAGAGTTTATTCCCTATGTAAAGTTGGGGCAGCTTTTTCAAAGCAAAGAAAAGAGCATTTTGTATAAGTTGCATAGTTTGCTCTACCACCAGTGGTGCTTTGAGCTTTCACAAGGATTTAACTTGAATTTTTATGGAACAGGTTCAAAAAGAGAGCTTATACTCTCCTTTATGGAGGATTTCTTTTTCAAATGGTACGAAGATTGTTGGGAAAAGAGTAGCGAACCCCAAATTTTGGTTGTCAATGGGTACAATCCAGCAGTGAAATTTAAACAAATAGTTGGTGACATCGTGTCGGTATTCATCTCGCAGGAGAAGCGGAAAAAGGATAACATCCGTTTCCCCAAACATGTACTGGAAACAGTTCCATTTTTGGTGAATTACATAGAAAGCAAAAGAGGAAATAGCCACAAGAAAATTGCCCCTAAAGTAGTTCTTGTCATTCACAGTATTGATGGACCTGGGTTAAGAGATGAGAAAACTCAAAGTTTACTTTCACAATTGTGCTCAATTCCTGAAATATGGTTAATTTCATCGTCGGATAACATTAATGTTTCATTACTATGGGATTTATACAAGTTGAAGAATTTCAATTTCATTTTTCATGATCTCACTACGTATGATTCGTTTACTACAGAAGTTTCATTCAAGGATGTACTAACCATGGGTAGATCCACTAAACATGGAGGAAATAAAGGTGCTAAGTATGTGTTGAGCTCATTAACGTTGAATGCGAAGAACTTGTATCGAGTGCTTTTGAACAAACAATTGGCGGTGATGAAGGAGCAACCTGGAAGCAATGCCGCCAGAAACATCTTAAGAGGTACAATAAAACTCGGGATTGAATTTAAAACTTTTTACAATGCATGTCTAGAAGACTTTATTACATCTAACGAAATCAGTTTTAGAACGATTTTGGGAGAATTCATGGAGCATAAAATGTGCAATTTGGTGAAAGACGACTCTGGTACAGAGATAGTATTTATACCGTTTGCGTATAGTGAGATGGAAAAGTTGTTACAGGAGTTCTAACCGAGAAGATGAGTATAGAGAGGTGTGACAAGCTGTAAAGGTCGACTCTTAGTTCGAGAACATCAATACAGCGAGTAAAAAGACAAAGAAAAGTTATACCGGCTCCATCGTTTGAATTGAAAATTTGAGCTCCACAGTCGAGAGGTAGAAATATGCCGTTGAGGCTCACCACTTGCATAAAGATAAGAAGGTTTAGAAAATATGCCGCCAATGGCACAAGATCGCATGAAAGAAACATATACTGAGAAAATGGTACTGAGAAAATGGTGCTGAGAAAATAGTGCTGTTTGGGGGCCCACCTCCGAGTGTAAAGATGTACTGAGAAGAAGCTAAACAAGTGTTAAGAAAATGCTGCTCTGGCTTAGTATTTCCACATAAGGATTTTTTAAGAGAAACTGCTGCTCTGGCTTAGTATTTCCACACAAGGATTTTCTAAGAGAAACTGCTGCTCTGGCTTAACATTTCCACATAAGGATTTTCTAAGAGAAAATGCTGCTCTGGCTTAATATTAGCATAGAGATAAACTTTTTGATGTGGCATTTGATGAAACCATTCAGAAACTCCCAAACCGTACCTTTTACTTCTGCAAAGGAACGACCCCCAAAATAGTGGAAACTAGCCCGAGAAGATCTCTGATCGGATCTCATGCTTATTGTTCCTTGGTTGACTAAATTGCCGCTACCTTGCCAATCGGCTCGCTTAAATTGATCCTGCTCATTTTTAATGACGTAGGAGCACACCAGCTTTTTATCTATTTACCTTTTTTTTTTTTTTTTTATTTTTTTTATTTTTTTAGCCTACAGGAGGGCAACTTCAAGAAAATTCGTTTGGGAATTTTGGTAGATCAAGTCCGAGTGGCTCCTCAATACACACCATTAGACGTGACACCTCCGTAAGAGCATTTTGTTTCTTTATTTTATTTTTTTGCTTTCAAGTCACTTGAATCAAAATTGGATCAGGTTTAGATTTTTTTGCCTCCAGTTGTTTTCTTATTGCTTGCTCTTTTGGAGTGACCTGAGCACCAAAAAAAGCCCGATTGCAATAGGAGACTATTTTACAGCCATTTTGGCCCGTTCCTGCATTTTTGCCAAAAGTGTACACGATCATACAAAAGTTACGCCTCCGCCATTGGCTCAACACAGAGTAAGTATTTACCGTATACTTTTGTTTTTATTTACGTCAAATACGTATTAACACTTCCTACTACAGTAGATAAGGACCCCACCACACCACGCTGAGGCATGGGCAACTTTCCAAAATTGCCCGAGGGCACGCAATTGCCGGTAGGGAGTCATCAAGTTACAGTATTGAAGTACCTCTCAGAGGGAGGGTTTGCACACATATATAAGGTCCAAATCGAGCCTCCTGAAAACGGGTCCGACATAGCGTGCTTAAAGAGGGTCATTGTACCCGATAAACCCGGCTTAGATCAGCTTCGAAAGGAGGTGGATGTTATGAAGACGTTGGCCCACGCCCGCAATATCGTCAAATACTACGACTCAAACGCAGAACGTTTGGAGAATGGCACTTACCAAGTGTTGGTGTTGATGGAATTGTGCCCCAACAAGTCGTTGCTTGATTTCATGAATGCCAAGATAAAAACCAAGTTGACCGAGCCGGAGATCTTACAAATAATCTTAGACATATCCATTGGGATATACGAAATGCATACCATCAACTTGATTCACCGGGACATCAAGATTGAAAACGTTTTGATTGACGCGAAACACCGGTTCAAATTGTGTGACTTTGGCTCCACGTCGGGACCCATCATGGCCCCTGTCAGCGCGCAAGAGTTCCAAGCTGTGAGCCATGACATATTGTACCAGACAACCCCACAGTACCGGTCCCCAGAGATGATCGACTTGTATCGTGGGTTCCCCATCAATGAGAAGTCTGACATTTGGGCGTTTGGTTGCTTTTTGTATAAACTATGCTACTACACTACGCCGTTCGAAGCTAACGGAGACATTGCCATATTGCATGCATCGTTCCAGTTTCCTCCCAATCCTGTTTACTCAGGTGATTTAATGAATTTGATTATCATTATGTTACAGGAGAGCCCGCTCTTCCGGCCAAACATCGTGCAAGTGATCATGTTGATCAGTAAGATGATGGGAGTGGAGTTTAGTGACCTTCGTGTAAAGGATATCTACAACGTGGGCCTGTACAACTTCAAGGCTTTGCATGCGTATCAAGTGGCGAAACAGCAGCACCAACACCAACAACAAAATCAACAACAAAACCAACAGCAACAATCTTCGAATCTTTCTAGAACCGCAAGCAACGCTAACGTCCAAGCCAGCCAGCCGCAAAACCTCGGACCTGTTCCCCAATCGACCAACCAGCTCCAAATTCCTTCTAGGTTGCCAACCTACTCACAGATGAACTCGTCCGAGAAGTTGGCTCCTGTGACGAGACAAGCGTCCAATCGTTCCAGTGTTGAGATCCAAGGAGACCTGGATAATTTGGACGATGTGGAAGAAAGATATCCTTCGCTCGAGAGCTTGAGTGTAGACCCTCAAGCAAAGACCCAAGGCACGCATACCTCTAGATCCGCGTCTCAACCTTCAGTTACCCCGATAGCACCACCCATGAATGCGCCAATTCCCCCTTCAATTCCTCCTCCGCAGGTGTTGAGTGTTGCTGAAATCCAAAAGCTAACCCCAGAGCAGCAAAACGCCTACAATTACCAACATCAGTTATACCAGTATGAAATCAGCAAGTTTCAGTATCAGCAGCAGCAATACTTCCAACAACAGCAGTATTATCAGCAGCAGCAACAACAGCAACAACAGCAACAACAGCAACAACAGCAACAACAGCAACAACAGCAACAACAAAAGCAACAAGGCCAGCAACAACCGCCTGCTCATTACGAACAATCACCCCAACAGTTGGTCGAAAACAAAACTCACGACCTGCAGTACTCTGTGTCTCATTCTAAGAGTAGAAAGTCCTCGGAACCTTCAGAATTGGAAAAGAAGGAAGCCTGGGAAAAGCATGCTGGTGCTAAGAGTATAGATGGAGATACAGAGAAGTTGGTCAGTGATATTTTCGGCACTAGCCTCTCTGGGGCCAGCTCAATTGGCACTGAAGACGATTTGAAACAGCTCTCTGTTTCGCACACGCATCAAAGCTCGAAATCCGATAGAAGTCAGTACAATTCGAAGTCTAGGGAAGACCTTACGACTACGAAGTCCAAAGATGAGCCTTCAAAGGATGTAGTTGAGACTGATTTCAATACAAAATTGGCAGATATAGCTAACGAATCAAGTAGCAGTGACGACGAAGAGATTGAAGCTAACCAAAGCTTGGATACCAGCAATTTGCTTGATGCAAATGACTTGATTGAGTTTGAAAACCAATTTCCTGAAACTTTGCCTGATGAAGTTGCTAAAAGCGAACCAGTTGATGCAAGCGAAAAGAAGAAGAAAGCAGACGCAGTTATTAATTCACCTGCGAAGCAGCAAGCTCAACCGGTAAACTTAAGTGTAAAATCAGTGAAACCAGTGAAGAACGAAGAAGAAAATAGTCCTCCACCAAAAGAGGATGCGCCAAAGAGACCAGTCGCCAATAATAACCCTTTCCCACTTGAAGATGAAAAGATATTCCCAAAGGATTCTAAACTTCTTGACAATCAACCGAAAGTGACAACGGAAATGAAAAGTGCTAACCCTTGGGGTGAATACAGACAAAGACCACAGCCTGAAACTGCACCAACAGAGCAGGTGTTTACTCCAGTAGCTGTTGGCCCAAGTCATATTGGAAACTCACAGTCTAATCCAGCATTCCAAGCACCATTTATGGTTAACGGCGGCGAAATGTCCAACGAAAATGCTGCTACACTCAGTCAAACCCCAAGGTCTAATAACCCACAGCCAGTGGCACATTTCTCGTACCCTCCGAATTCTTTACTCCTGTCAACCTCCAAGGACAATAAGCCCCATGAGAGTGTGAAGGGTGTACCAAATAACGTAGATCATATCAGAAATATTAGCAACCAAATCAATTTGATTGATTTGGAAGTTGGACTTGAATCTTCGTCTTCTGCTTCGACCCCAGTGTTGACACCTCACAAGGTTTACAAGAATGAGAGCCAGGGCAATTCATTGCTTGATTTGAACTTGAATCTGAGTCACGAGGAGAAATATGGCTTGAAGCAGAACAACAGTGAGCCCAGGTTCAAGAAGAGAATATCATCTGGAATCAACATTCCTAACAACTTAAATTTTCAAGAAGAAGTTATCGATTGGGCTTCTGATGACGAAAACCCAGCAAACGGATCTAAATTGAATAGGCTTTCGATCAGAAACTCACTCAAGAACCCCAAGCCAAGAAAAAGTGGGAGCGAGCGCAAATCTGGAGAGTTCAAACGGTCGGAGAGATCTGAAAGAGCAGGTTCTGAAGGTTCTGACCCTGACAGTAAACAAGGAAGTGCAAGCAACACCAGCGGAGGCACCCCAAGCCAGACTAGTAAAGAATCCAAGAAGAGAATCTCGATTTTCCACTCGAATTCTTGAACATCGGTTGCATAAATTAGAATAAACATACTTACAATCATATAAAGACATACGCCTCTACACACAGATAAACAAGCACACTCACATGTCTGCAAGCTGACCCATACACACACCTACACACACACATACCTACAGACCACATATATGTATTTAATAGTATTATTTATATTAGATGAATAAAAGAGATCTACCATTGACCTTTTTTGCAGCTTTGTATGCAGGACACGTCTCTATGTAATTTTTCACTTTTTTTTGATGAGTTCCAAAAAAAAAAAAAATTTGCAACCCTTTTACTAAGCAAGATCAAGGCAAATATCCCAGCAGAGGATGAGTTTTTCAGAAAAAGATATCAGGGGATTGCTTTCTCAACTTGTAATTTCCCTACCTGTAGAAAACATTCAAAAAAATGGACTTTCCAGCGATTTTAGCTACCCGGTAGAGCTCTTACTCCAGGGCCATTATGCGGCGGTACTTCAAATGTACTCGGAGCACCTTTTCGATGCGCAGGCCAAAAGTGCCCTCGAAGGCTACCCTGCAACAGATTTATTGACAGTTTTGCAAAGCTATGTTGATGCTGTTGATAGCAGTTTTACAGGAAAGTTCGAAAATGAACTAGTCGCAAGGTTCCACTTGCATCTTGTTGCAATCGCATTGTTGCAAACTTTCATCCAAATCAACTTCACTGGTCCTGCTATAGAACACAATTCAAGAGAAGACTTCTTCCCCAATGTAGATGCAGACAGGTTACAACGTGACGCCATTGATATTTTGAACATCTCGGGCCAACAGACGTATGAATTAATGGAAGGAGCCCTCTATTTCATCCTATCCGAGTTGATCTTTGAAAGATTGACCAGAGCTGGATGCTCTGTTCTTGAAGAAGATTTGAAGACAGATGTGATCATTGACTTTTACAGTAAGAACAATGGCTGTACTGGAGAATCAACTTCCGATTCGCCTGCTTTGCAAGCTTCCATCCAGTGGTGGATGGCTCGAGCTCTTCAAGTACATATCTCGCTTCTCTTTGAGCCAGCTAGCATTCTATCATCAGTGTCTTCCTTATTATTAAACCCATCCGTTGCTAATGCGTTATCTCCATCCATAGATGGAAATGCGGAATTGCAGAAGAGTGTACAGATAATTTACTACTTGGAATGTGCAAGAACAGGTATCCATAACCAGACCGAACATTTGTCTGTGCCCTTACTTGGCAAAGCCCGTAAACTCTCCAATTTCCATTTCATCTTATCGGGGGCCAAGGCAAAGAGAACTAAGTTCCAGAAGCATCATACTTCTGCCTTAATTGTACTAGCAAAGAGTCAAGATTCCAAGTTGTTTACTAGCGCAAGTGCTGAACAAGACACAGGGAAGGAAAACCCAGAGAGCTTTGCTTTGGACTCTGATTTGCTATTAGAGAAACCACAATTCGAATCCTTGCAAGATCTAGAATTCAAGGAAGAAGATTCTGACAAGAAAAGGCTTAAATTGGATGATTTTTCGGGAGATTCCTCTTCAAACGCTGAAGATGACGAGGAAAAGCTCTTGCCAATCGCTTTCAGAACTGAAAACATCCCAGAAGAATTGAGAAGCTTGGATCCAAACGACCAACCAGGTCTTTCGGATTTGGACAACTTACAACTCCTTTTAAGATTGACTACTTTGAGGCAGACATCTCCAACGGGAAACGCTATGGTAGACGAGGAATTAGTTGCCTTGGTTAGTAGAGTTTTGTACACCAGTTCCAAGCAGACCAATTGGACCATCTTCTCTAGAGCCTTATGGGAAAGATCCATTTTGGAAACCACCAAAGCCCGTACTGTTGAAAGAGGTATATTGCAAATGACTTCATTGGTTGAGGAATTGGGTATTAAGATCAAAACAAGGATGATCCCCCAGGCTATGGAAGACGATAGTGCGACCAACGATAGCAGCGGGTCATTACCAGCTTCTTTCAGGTTGAGATTTATTCACCAGTTACCGTTATTGCCTCAGTGGAGTATGGATGCAAAGTTGGCAGAGAAGTTTATGAGCTTAGGTGTATTGAGATCTGCTGTAGAAATCTATTTAAGATTAAATATGGTTTGTGAAGCAGCCTTATGTTATGCAGCAGTCGGCGAGGAAAATGAGGCTGAAAAATTGTTAGTGGAGAGATTGGAAGCCAACCCAAAGGATGCAAGAGCCATTTCAATCCTAGGAGATATTAGACAAGATCCTTCATTATGGCAAAAGGCATGGGATGTCGGAAAGTACTACAAGGCTCAAGGATCTTTATCCCATTACTACTATAGCCCACCTAAGGCTTCAGGTCTCACACCAAACATTGAGTTAGCCATCAAACATATGAATATCTGCTTGACATCAAATCCATTGAATTATGAGAATTGGTTCTTCTACGGATGTTGTGGTTTGGAGAGCGAGCAATACAACTTAGCCTCCGAAGCTTTCACGAGATGTGTATCATTGGATGAGAATAATTCCCATGCTTGGTCCAATTTAGCTAGTGCTTTATTGAGAACTGATAAAACTAGACCGGCATTTAATGCTTTGAAAAAGGCTATCAGAAGTCTGGGCGATAACAAACTGTCATGGAGGATTTATGAAAATTACTTGATTGTTGCTGCTAAATTGAATGAATGGAGTGATGTTTTAATCGCTTGCAGAGAGTTGATTAATCTCAGAAGGGACGATTCAGGTGAGGGATCCGTAGATATACCAGTAGTAGAAAAGCTTGTTGAAATATTGGTTGCTACTGAATATCCTTCTGGGGATGACGATAGCAAGAAATTAACATTCTACCAGTCTTCATGCATAGAATTTGTGTGTGTTTTGCTCCCAAATGTCATTAATACTTCAGCTAGGTTGTGGAGAATCGTCGCCAGAGTTGAGTTATGGAGGAGGAGACCTTGGGTTGCTTTAGAATGCCATGAAAAGGCGTATAGGGCCGTATCACACAGACCAGAGTTGGAATTCGATGAGGCTGCCTGGAATGATGCTGTTGAGGCTTGTTCCGATTTGATTGCAGCTTATGAATCCCTTGGCGAACTTCCAGGAAAGCATGACGCTGGTGATGTTGTGTGTAAGGATTGGAAATATAAATCTAGATCAACAGTGAGATCTTTAATGTCCAAGGGGAGGGCGATGTGGGAAGATTCGGAAGGATGGGAAAGATTACAGGAAATGAAGGAGGAATTTAAAAACTAATAGAGTAGATGTATATTAAATAGCAAAAAAGAGCTCAGCTTTTATCACTAGTACACCTCGTAGATGTATTTGAAGTCGTCATCGTCATTATCGCTACTGAAGTAAATATTGCCCTCATCTACTAAGACTTCTTCTTGAATAACTTCTTCAGTATCTGGATGAGCTCCTTCTTGGACTTTAGCAGCTAGGGGAATTCGTTTGAGTTCATTCAATGTCTTATAGTATACCCATATAACATTCTGGAAGCAAGAGTTGAGATATCCAGAAGCTTGCAACCTTATCCAAAGGAACACTATATGAAATAGAACAGTATAGGTGGATTTATTAAAACATGCGCCCATGATATTGAGTAAAAAGACAGTCAACTCAAAGTACGCGGCCACCAGAAGCAATAGATTTCCCATTGTGGGGACTATTGAGGCAAATTGTGAGTGGCTGATCAAATTCATAAACGAGTAGATTGAAAAGGGAATCAAACGTAAGACATTGCCACTTGCCTTAGCAGCAAGCACTGCCAGCAATAGAAGGTGGGTATTTTCAGAAGCCAATGTGAAATAGGTGTATCCGGAAGAAGCTGTTAAGTTTCGATACAAGATAAGCGAGTAAGTCGTCACTGCTGAGACACTGGCCAACCAGTAGCCGATCCTTACATCTTCGTGGGTAAAATGGGAAATGTATAATGCTGTGCCCAATATCGTGGCGGTATGGGAAATCCACCAAGCTGTTTGAAGGGTGGCTGGGACGTCAATCTTCTTTACAACAAGCAGACTCTCTTTAATGGTATTTGCTATTCGCTTGATGTTGTTTGTGGATTTATTCCAATCGTAATGATTGTAGAGCTCAGTGGTAGACTCCTTAATTACCTTAAACTCTGGTACACTCTGGAACGCATTTAATAAGAGCAGTTTTGGAGTAATTGGATTCACTTTGATCATAATGGTAGCAAATAGTGGGTGGCAGGCGATAGGTACCCTTCAACCATCTTCCGTGAGCATCTGATTTCGCAGCCTTTTCAGTAGTTTGCTTGCCTGACACAGAAATACCATGTACCAGTGTTAACACAGAGAGAAGAAAATGAACCAAGCTGAAAACACTGAAATTCAGTAAGCAAATGAGTAAGCTCTCAGTGCCTTTAGGATGGGAAGGCGTTGGCAAATTCTCATTCGTGGCTCGTATGTTTAAGTATATCATGATTTTCTTTAGCAGATTAGTGAACTCTATGTACATAAGTAACTTGTGCTCTAAGGCAAATTTCAGTTCAGAAAACTGCATGACTAGTGGGAAATCTAAGTGTAAAGACATCCAAGGCAAATACAGATACAGACCCAATAAGTGCTGCAGCTTCTCTGCCAGCCTGAATCGAAGAATATGCAAAGCAAACCAGCTGTAAAGAATTATATCTGTTGCTCAGAGAGTAATTCAAGAAATAGAAACTGCAGTCAATTCGGCGATCGATATTCTCGTCAATGCGGCAATCTACATAGTCGTCAATGCAAAAGAAGCTTAACTATGATTAGCAAGCCGCTGCAAAGGACGTCAAGGTAGAGAGCAGGCAGGATCGCAGGGGTTGACATTTTGCAGCCAAAAATAGAACTGAGTTGCAGAGAAAAAGGGCGCCAAAGTGGTGGCCGAGGATGTCAAAGTTTCCACACTTTCTCCACTCCATCACTATTCATACTACAGTGTTGTTCATCTGTCACACGAGGTCACCATGCTTCTCCACCAGTCTACACAGGCACCACGCAGGCACCACACTGGCACTACACACCCAGTCTCTCCTGCGGCACGTAACAGCATCGCTTGCGCGCTGCTGCGGCGAGGTGTTTCCCAGAAGGGAAATGTCACACCAAATCAAAACGTCGTAGATGCGCGTCCGGATTAGGCAATGCAGCCCTGCCAGTACCAGCCAAAGAAGAGGGTACAACAGGCGAAGCTAAACACCATCTAAGACCACTAAAACAGCAGCAAAAAGAACCCAGAGCACAACCTGAGCACAGAAAAGTCGACCTGAGCACCGAAAAGGAGCCCAAAAACCACAGTAAATACCAAAGTAACCACACCTCCAGACCTCCACCTTCGCGACCTGCATATAGCCACAGGCGCAAAACGTTTCCAAAAAAAGAAACAGAAAAGAACAGGTCAAGAAAGAAACAACTCCTTCAAAGGTCTTACACACCAGTAACAGCAGCTGTTTTCCGATATCTGAGAACAGTAAAAGAAGAAGAAAGAGAGCTAGCTTCTTGAAACAAAAAAAACTAGGCCGAAAAATTCGCTAAATAGCAAGAACTGTCAACAACAAACAGAACACACTCTTTTGACAAGAACGATTTTCAGCAAATAACTCCAATATGCTCTCCAGTGTAGTTGACGACAAGTATATAGGATTGGCATTGGCCATGTCGTCGTCCCTTGCCATCGGGACTTCCTTCATCATAACGAAAAAGGGTCTTCTCGACGCCTCTGCGCGTAACGGTGGTGACTCTGTTCAAGCATCCGAGTATCTTCAAAACCCTATCTGGTGGGCAGGTATTATCACCATGGCAGTGGGTGAAATTGCCAACTTTGCCGCATACACGTTCGCGCCTGCGATCCTTGTGACCCCATTAGGGGCGCTCTCCGTCATCATTGGGGCAGTTTTGGCTGCCATTTTCCTCAAGGAGGAGCTTGGGACTTTGGGTAAGATGGGCTGTGCCATCTGTCTCATGGGCTCAGTGATTATCGTGTTGCATGCTCCTCCTGACAAGGAAATAGAGACTGTAGACGAGATCTTGGGGTACGCAACCAAGCCAGGGTTCTTGTTCTACTGCTTTGTAGTGGCATTGTACTCTTTGTTTATGATCTACAAGATCGTACCTAAGTACGGAAGCACCAATCCAATGATCTACATCTCGATCTGTTCTCTGGTTGGATCAATTTCCGTTATGAGTGTCAAGGCGTTCGGTATTGCGTTGAAGTTGACTATGGGCGGAAACAATCAGTTTACTCACTTGTCGACGTACTTGTTCATTGGGGTGGTTGTGTTGTGTATTTTGACCCAGATGAACTACTTCAACAAGGCGTTGGACCAGTTCGACACTTCGATCGTGAACCCCTTGTACTATGTGACCTTCACAACTTTCACTTTGGTGGCATCGTTCATCTTATTCCGTGGATTTAACACGGCATCTGCAGTGAATGTGATTTCTCTCTTGATTGGGTTCTTGATCATCTTCAGTGGTGTGTACTTGTTGAACATCTCTAGAAAGCAGAATGAAGGTAGAGATAGAGAGTTGTTTGGGGTACACAACGGCAAGGACATGGCCCCATTGGATAATGGTGTGGGTGGATTTTCGTCCATGAGGCGGTCGATGCAGGTTAACAGGAGCGAGTATGACGAGGAGACAGTGGGATTACGCAGGTTTGATAGTTTTGAGTTGGGCAGCGATGATGAGAGGTCCAGATAGGGGAGAAAAGAATGTGAAGGAAGATGAAAGGTTTATAAGAGAGAACTGTGAGGTGAGGTAAGGGTAGAAGTGGAGGGGGGAGCAGGAAGTACCCGTGTAGGCCTGGATACCAGGAGGGTCACCAGAAGCACCTGTAGACCCCTGAATACCAGGAGCAGTACCACAACAGTTGACTGGGCAGAAACGCACGAACGCTTCCCAAATAATACACTGACGCAGAAGTGATCTAAACAGACGGACGTACTGAGGCCGGAGCCTACATGCGCTAACCATCTAACGAATTGCCCCCTGAAGATCCCAGTGTAGGAAAGTTGACGTACAGATTACCCTGAAATTTGAGACTAAATATATAGATACAATTGTGAGCTGATGTAGTGGCTGAAAAAGCCATATGTAGAAACACCACTGGCGTCTAGAATCACTGACTGTATTAGAGCCCATGAATAAGGAAGCAGAACTGGTTGAGACTAAATATATAGATACAATTGTGAGCTGATGTAGTGGCTGAAAGAGCCATATGTAGAAACACCACTGGCGTCTAGAATCACTGACTGTACTAGAGCCCATGAATAAGGAAGCAGAACTGGTTGAGACTAAATATATAGATACAATTGTGAGCTGATGTAGTGGCTGAAAAAGCCATATGTAGAAACACCACTGGCGTCTAGAGTCACTGACTGTACTAGAGCCATGAATCAGGAAGCAGAACTGGCTGAGAGATAGTCTCTTACTTTAACATTCTCACCTGTGACAATTAGGAAGGATCTGTAGCACCTAGCAAGGGACTACATAGAGATCAATAACAGAAAACATACCTCCTACAGATATCCGACCAATACAGAGATTAATGATGTGCAGATTACCAATATATAAGCGCTACTCTATTGCTACTAAAATACATAATGCTGATGTAGTACGGGACGGCTCGCCAGCAGACTACTAAAGAGCCAGCAGAAGAGCTAGCCAAAGAGCCGACCAAGAGCCTAGTCCAGCTCCAGAGCGGCCACGTCCAACAGAGAGGGAGCCCCACTTCATCCTACCTTGAGCAGGAATCCTCAAGGGCTAGCCACCCGCCATTGCTGACGCACTGTCTACGCAACGGCACACTCTAGGCGCCAACGGCACCAGTGGAAGCCGCCAAAACTAGATGTGGGCGACGCTTAGATGTCGTCAATGTCCAAGTCATCGTCCTCTTCGTCATCGTCGTCAGAATCTTCAGCTCCGAACTCGAAGTTAACGTCTTCATCTTCATCAGCTCCGAAGGTATCGGTCTCGTTAATCTTTGCGTTTTCTGGCAATTCTCCAACGTTCTTCAAAGTTCTGGCCTCATCGGAGTTGTACTTGTGAATAACGTCACATTGTTCGTCCTGGAAGTCTCTCAAAGAGACCAAGATGATGTCACCTTGACCCATCCAGACCTTCTTTCTCAATTTTCCTCTGATGTGACCCATTCTCTTGATGCCATCGAAACAGGTAACTTCGATTCTACCGTTTCCGAGCATCTTGGTGATTTGGGCGTATTCTTGGCCGTCTTCCTTGTAGATTAATTCTCTTTTTTGACCACCATTGTCATTCTTACCTCTTCTTCTGTTTCTTCCTCCTTTTCCTTTACCTGATTTACCCATGTTGACTGGTTTAGCGTGGCTTCTGTGGAGAGAAGGGGGTGGGTTCTTTAGCGTCGCTTTTTTTTTGGAATCACCCTAAAAATTTTCACCTCGCTGACATAAGCATTACATAAGCAGGTATATGGGTGCACAGGGCACTGTTGCAGCTGGTTCAGGGTGCTTCAGGCTTCTTCTCTCCAGACGAGGTATACGGAGAGCTCAGAGGGATATACGGACCCGTAAGCAGGCAGGTAAACAGACACAGAAGACACCACTATGGATTCGTTCGAAACAAGCACACAGTTCTCCCAGATACTAAGGACGTTGACGCCCTCCATGCAGGCGTTGATACGAGGTGCCCATTTTGCCTTGAAGCACCATCTGTCTGAAGACTATCTCGTGCACACCATCGTGGAGGTGGTGGATGACCCTCTGGTCGATCTTAATACAAAGTCCACCATCTTCCAATTCATAGAGGTGTTGATGCATGAATCGTTCAGCGCCTCGGAGCAGCCCAAGAGCGTGTACAACTACCCATATGTAGACACCTTGAAGCAGTTGTTGCCCAAGGTGTTGCTCCAGACGTTGCCAGGAACGAACTGCTCTAGTTTATATAACGTATACTGCAACTTGAAGAATATCTCCAAGGTCTTGAAATTCAATTATGAGGAGTATGACATCAAGTTTAACTCGATAAACGAGTCGTTCACCGTAGAAGACGAGGAGAACATCGTAGCCAACGTAGCGTTCCCTCAAGTGAACGAGGACGACGAGGTAGAAACGCAAGAACTGCTCATTATGACGTGGAACTTGTTGATCAAGAAGAAGAAGCAGAGCCAGTACGAAAGATTGAGGTTGTTGAGGCACAAGGCGGTGTGCAAGGAGAAGCTGATTGAAGAAGACGAGATGTTCAATATAAGGCTTAGCGATAAGACCGTACACATGAAGGAAGGGGGAGACCCGCAGTTGCTTTCCAAGAGACAAATCTTGGCCCGAATGGAGGACGACAGGGAGTCTCACAAGAGATCAAAGGAGAACTTGTGGATGGTGTCCCGACCTAGAGACCTGAATGGGATAACGGAAGATGAGTTCTTGACTTCGTACTGGAATAAGTACAAGGTGATGAATGAAGCCGAGGAGAAGACGTTGTTTGCTGAGCTTGAGGAGTTGAACCAGTTGGTGGCCTTGAGTTATAAGGACAAGCAGTTTTAGGCAGGGGAACCGTGCTTGACCGTATGATGTGGATGTATCTATGCAAGTGTTCATATAAGTGTTCATATAAGTGTTCATATAAGTGGATGTATCTATGTAGGTGTACGTATAAGTGTATGTATGTACATGTATCTATACTTATTTGAGTGGACTGTGACTGTCTATCCATATTGGTGTATACGTACCCACATTTCAGTATATGTACATGTATCATATGAAACTTTTGAGTGTAACGTAGATCTATCCATATGCATTTACTCGTATATACTTGCATGTTGGCTTTGAGTGCAATGTCTATCTATCCATATACATTCACTCATATAAACTTGCACAAAGTCTTAAAATCTGTATATCTTTCAGTATACATAAATACATTTACATATCATTGGATGCTGGTTTGAGTGTATAATGTCTATATCTATTCACATAAAAATATATACATATTTATTGCATTACTTCGTAAATGAGCAGCACACAAGGTCTATTTTATCTCATTTCGATTTGGCAGTCTACTGCTATTGTCTTTTTTATTATTCAGTTTCATTTATCCAGTTATCTCTCCCTTTATTGTTATCCCATAGTTGTAGCCTCTCTTCATAGTCAACGTTCCCTCAGCTTCATCTGCAACACGCCCTCAGCTCTTCACTTTTGACAAAATGTCCAAAAGCACGTTCTTACCCGAAACACCATAGTTTGCACTAGTTCTAGAGTAGGTTTCGGCTCCAAGAACGGCAACAGTCAAAAGATTTTTAATGCCTCCGCTCGCCTTAAGCTCCTCGGTGTACTCAAATGCATGCTCATCAACTAGGGTAGAGCCTCCTCCAATGAAGATGGAGTCCACGTTAGGACCTTCGTACTCAAAGTCGCCCAATGAATTGATCGATACAGTTGAAGTTGATGGCGACATGTGGGTTCCCGAAGACACCTTCTTCAAATCGAACCCGGCAAAGGAGTCATTATTGTAATAACTCAAGATAAACTTCAAAGCCTTCATGGTCAAATGGTTCTGTTGCACAATCACCACGTTTCTAATCAAGCTTGCGTGAATCCCCTCTTGATCTTGGAAGACCTCATTTATGTGCTGAATGCTGTCTCCCATGACATCCAAACTTCTTTCACGATCTTCTAAGAATGCCTTTCCTGGATGGAATCTGATCGTACAGTCTTCAATTTCTATATGCGACCCTGGGAGCCTCTCGACCTTCGAGTCAATCAACTGTTTCACCTGAGGCATCCAAGACGACAACTCTTTCTCATTACTTATAGATACCCATGACTTTGATCCAATCAACTTGATGTACCCTCCATTTTCGGCAATAAGCCCCAATTTTGGAGACCTTTTGTATAGGATATCCAAGTCAGATCTCTTTAAGAAAGATATCAAGTAAACTTGATTCTGCTCATCCGCAATCAAGTCATGAAGCAACTTCAAAATCCTGGAAGGCTCCGAAAAGCTATCAGTCTTTCCAACTGCTGGCGGTGTGCCATTAGATGATAAATCATAAACGGTAGAAATGGCCAGAGGGGTTTCCAAATTTAAAAAGAAGAGTCGTTTACCATCCTTGCCGTCTACATGGCCCTTGTAGAACTTATCGAATATCTCCTTGGTGAGAGGAGCTATATTTTGAGATGTCTTTCTCTGGTCATATGCCCATGCTTCTTGAATACTCTTGATGCAATTCTTGACCCAATTTTTTGAGTCGTGTTCTAACACTATCTTGTAGCAATTTTCCCACCTTTCCTGTTTCTCCTTCGGATCCATAACTAGCAGTTGCTTCAAAGTCTCGGACAATCTCTTCACATCCCAGGGGTTTATCAACAATGCACCTCTTCCATTACACTCTAAGAGTGGCGAGGAGCCAGTGAATTCAGATAATACCAATGGAGATTTCTTCTCCCTTTGGGATGTTATAAATTCATGACAAGTTAAATTAAGTCCCTCTCTCATGGAAGAGACTACAAAGGCATCCAGCTCGCATAATAGGGCCAAGTACTGCTCAAAATCAATATCTTGCTGGAGCAAAATAATGGGTTGGGAAACCGATATGTTTTCTGCTAGCGAGTTGATCCTGGAAGCAAGTTGCACTATTTCACCCTCATAATCTGAGTCTTGGACTGAACCCATACATATCTGAATCAAAACGATCTCCTCTACAAAACTGGGGTTATCTTTCAACAATTTCTCGTACGCCAACAACTTCTGCTTAACCCCTCTCAACCTGTCAATCTTATCTCTCAGGAGTAACAATTTTTGGTCTCTCCATCTCTCCCTGATCATTTGTCTCCAGTCCAGCACTTCTTCACTTTCAAATAACGTTTCCAAAGAGGGGACGTCAATACCCACTGGGATGGTGTTCACCGTTGTGATCCTTCCATTGTAATTTATTCCAAGGTCGTTGGTGTCAGCAAGCAACAATCTCAGACAAGTCTGTAGGAAATGCCTGACATACTCGTCTGTTTGCATGGATAAGCAGTTTGCTCCAAGCATACCTTGTAACAACTCCTTTCTTTCAGCGAAAACCCGGAAGATCTCAGAAGATGGGAACGAAACGTGGAGGAAGAACCCCACTTTAACGTTGGGTAACTGGTCCCTGATCATTTGGGGAACCAAGAGTAAGTGGTAGTCATGAACCCAAATGAGATTCTCGGGGTCTGAAGGGTCACTCGAATCACCGTTTTCCTTCTTATACACTTCTACAACCCTATCAGCAACCATCTGGTTCAAGGTTTTGTACTGGTCCCAGGAGTGGGCCTCAAAGGCACGCGATTTGGGGTCATCTGGAACCTGGTAGTGAAGGGTGGGCCACAAGATTTCCTTACAGTACGAATTGTAGTGACCATAGAATGTGTCGTCGTCCGGGAAGACCGCCTCACAGTTGTACTCATCGCTCAACTTGTCAGCGATGTCGCCAATAACTCTGTCCGGGACCGAGTCGCTAGGCATTGCAATTGTGCCGACCCACTTTCTCTTTTTGATGATTCCTGCTTCAAACGAAGTCTTGACGGCCTTGGTAAGCGAAACATTCCCCTTGTCAGAGAACACCACTTGCCAGGGCGCCGTGTCAAAGATCTTCTGGCCGCCAAGTAAATCGGATTCTACATCAGGGTTAGAAAACCCCCCAAATGGTGCCAACTTGGTGGCTGCCCTGCCGTGGATCATGTCGTTGAAGTTGTTGGACCAGTCATCCGCATCTATCTCCTTGACGCCGTCGTCAAACGACACATCGATGGCTGAGTCCTCCTCTGGGTGCTCTGTGAGAGAAGAGACAGAAGTGTTTTGGTTTAGCGTCAAGCCGGGGAAGGTAGCGCCAGAAGTGCCTCCGCTGCTGGAGCCAGACGACCGCTTGAAGGGTAAGTTGCTCGTAGAATTACCCCTGAGACCACCAAGGTTGGTGGTGGAGCTTGAACCTAAGGAGGACAAGTTCGTGGTGCTGCTGGAGAGCTTACCGAGAGAAGAAAGGTTGTTCGACGATCTGTTCATCTTCAAACTGGGCAACCCATAGTCAGAGCTGACCTTCTTCTTGTCTACGACACCGGATAACGGCTGATTCACAGTCCTGGCCCTGGGCTGAATAAAGCCCAGACCTGTGGAGCCCGCGATCTTCTCGCTTAGGATGCTCTCGTTGAAGGTCTCGCGGGCGGTACCGCCAACCTCTGGAGTTCGGGGCGTGTTGGTGTTTCTGCGCCTGGAGTGATTGTAGAAGAACTCCTCGCCTGTGTGCTTCTCCAGGGCAGGATCCTGGTAGGACGAGCGTCTGTTGAGAGCTGCAGGCCGGTGGGAACTTCCTGAGCCTGCTGTGCTGGCAGTATTGGCAGCTGCCAGGTTCGTGCTGGTTCTGGAAAGTAGCGGCGACTCGGCTGGAGTGGGTTGCGCAGTCACTGGGATGATCGACTGGACTTGGGTGGAGTCGGTTATGGGTCTTTTGTGCGCAGGCTTCTCTATGCAAGGAGCCAACGACATATCGCTAGAATTGACCTCGAATTTCACCGTATAGGGAAGAAACCTGGTGCTGGTGTTAGTAGGGTTGCTTCGAAAGATTTCCGATCAGCAGGGGAAACCCAGTACTCGCATCTCAGAGCGATCTGAGTCGCTCAAGTCGGGGTTTTTTCGCTCAATTGACCATCAGAGCGCCCCGATGGACTCTCATACATACAAAGAAGCCACTATAACCGTCATATCTGCGTTGTTGGTGTGGTTGCTGTGCTCTAGAGGAAAGAACGGAGGCCAATACGTTTTTCAGCCTGAATAGCAAGGTTTATGCATGCAGCAAATTAATCCGGAGCCAGCATGCAGGATCTCCATCATGCATAAGGGCGTGGCGTGCGGTCAAGTTGCTCCAGTTGACCACGAGGGTGGGGTGTAATGACCGTGGGCTTGGATGAGATCTCGGACTGCCACTGCCATATAGGCACCAGTTGCACGCTAGAGAGCGGGATTGACGTTGCAGCGAAGCTTTCGCGCGGTGATTTCGAGGTGAATGCATCTCTATGCACGAGCTATGCGCTTATGTCTACCAACCACTTGGATGTGGACATAGTGAGAGCGATGGCTAGCAGAGCACCTAGAGGGGTTATTGTCCCCTTCTTTGGCATACATCCTTGGTACTCGCACCTATTTGCCACAGTGGAGTACGGGGCCGAGGAAACGGAGCAACAATACAAACGACGGCACTATGCTTCGGTACTCTACCCTGCACCGGCGCCGGAGTTGCTTGAGGTTCTTCCGGTGCCCGTCCAGTTGGTGGAGCACTTGGACAAGTTGAGGCGGCTAGCAGGCGAGTTTGCGCTGGAAGGGAGCTCTGGAGGGGCTGGCGCTGGGGCTGGGATAGGAGAGATCGGCTTGGACAAGCCGTTCCGCATTCCTGTCAATGGGTTCTTTGGCAATGTGGAGTGTCCCATCGCCGAAGACAACCCCAACAAGCTCTCCAACTGCAGAGTCACGATGGACCACCAGGTCAGTGTTCTCAGTGGGCAATTGCAGTTGGCGCAAGACTTGTCGTTACCGGTTTCGCTCCACTGCGTCAAGGCACACGGTCTCCTCTACGACACTGTGAACAAGTTCGCCTTACCGTCTACGGTGCTCCACTCGTACTCGGGGTCTATCGACCAAGCGAAGCTCTGGTTGAAGAAAGGGTCAGCGGAGCAAGGCGTGTTCTTTTCTGTGTCTAATTGGATCAATGGTGCTGAGGCTAAAGCGGACATGTTCCGGCTGTTGATGGGGGTTCTTTCAGACTCTAATGTGTTGTTGGAAACGGATCTCAGCATAGACAGATCGCTAGCTGAATGTCATGAGCATCTTGGTGCTATTTTCGAGAAGGTTTGTGAGGCGAGAGGCTGGAAGATTGAAGAGGGGAGAGCCATACTCCGGGGTAACTGGCAGAAGTGCTTGGCCAGTGGTGAAGGTGAACTGATTCTCCAGAGGGACTAACAAGGCTACTTTCGAGAAGGTTTGTGAGGCGAGAGGCTGGAAGATTGAAGGGGGGAGAGCCATACTCCGGGGTAACTGGCAGAAGTGCTTGGCCAGTGGTACTGGTGAACTGATTCTCCAGAGGGACTAACAAGGTACGGGGCGGGTGCACTGGGGCAAGGGCCTCGAAAGCAAGAGCCTGAAGCTATCAAATACGCCTGTACGAGCTAGGACATCGCAGCACTAGGCTCGATGAATGGGTATCAGCAGACCAGAGCCCAAGCTCGAGAACGACAGATAAGCAGCACACAGTAGCACACAGTTGTATACGAAGTAGTGAAGTAGATAACCTCAATCTAGTAACCGATTACTAGCTAGTACAGCGCAGCAGGCTCGATGAATGGGTATCAGCAGATCAGAGCACAAGCTCGAGAACGAAAGAAAAGCAGCACACAGTTGTATACGAAGTAGTGAAGTAGATAACCTCAATCTAGTAACCGATTACTAGCTAGTACAGCGCAGAAGGCTCGATGAATGGGTATCAGCAGACCAGAGCACAAGCTCGAGAACGACAGATAAGTAGCACACAGTAGCACACAGTAGCACACAGTTGTATGCGAAGTAGAGAAGTAGATATCCACAACCTAGTAACTTCTGATTACTAGCTATCAATAAACAACAAGTAACTAGTACAAACAATAGCAGAAGAGAAGAGAGATAGAAGTAAACACCAGATATTCAATATTTGAGCAACGACTGTAGATATTTGCTAGCATAAAACACCCAGAAGGTCACTTACGCACTACACCGCCTACACTCTACAACTAGTTCACAACACACAGTACATCTAAATCATATAGACTCTCTATCTACAATCTTGACTTGATAATGTCAACAAACTCAGGCTTCAAAGAAGCACCACCAACCAAGAACCCGTCAACGTCGGCCTTGTCTCTGAATTCCTTGGCGTTCTTACCGTTAACGGATCCTCCGTATAAGATTCTGACTTCTTCAGCTTGCTTGGCACCAATGGTCTTGGCCAAGTGTGCTCTGATGCCCTTGTGGGTTTCTTGAGCATCGTCTGGGGTGGCAGCTAATCCAGTACCAATGGCCCAGACAGGTTCGTAGGCAACAACGATGTTGGACCAGTCAGAAATGATCTTGGAGGCAGCGTCCAATTGTCTGGCACAAACGTCCAAGGTGACACCGGTCTTTCTTTCTTCTAAGGTTTCACCGATACATAAGATCACGGATAATCCTTGGTCCAAGGCAAACTTGGTCTTTTCGGCAACGAATTCATCGGATTCCTTGATGATGGTTCTTCTTTCTGAGTGTCCGGTTAAAGTCCAGGTGGCTCCAATGTCCTTGATTTGGGCTGGGCAGATTTCACCAGTGTAGGCACCAGAGTCCTTGTCGAAGACGTTTTGGGCAGAAACAGCGACGGTCTTTTGGGTGTTGGTTTCAACAGCTAATCCCAAGTATACAGCAGGAGGTGCAATGACAACCTCAACTTGTGCTGGTAAGTCTGCTTCGTTCAAAGCGGTGATGATCTTCTTGACGGATTCCTTTGTTCCGTTCATCTTGAAGTTTCCTCCAACAAAGAATTGACGAGCCATTATGGGGATATTATTGGTTTTTTCGGGGGTTATATGTGGGTTATATCAACAGCGAGATGTTTCAGTAAGTTTGAACCGATACTGAGACGAATTGATGTGGAAATTGGAGAGAATAGGGTAGAGTCCTCGACCAAGTCGTCGGGCACTTTTTTATACTGGTTCGGGTTGAGGGGGTGCGGTGGTTCTCACGTGATGTATCTGGAGAAGTTCCGGGCACGGTATGCGCTTATGAGGGAGTGGTATGATTCGACCCGTGGGCTGTAAAGACCGGGTCCATGTGACAGAGGGTGGTGTATGCACTTAGACCCTTGCTAATGCTTCAGTTTTTGCTCTGGTAGCTGATGTACAGCAACCTGAGGGTTTCCATCTTTTGCCCAGCTGGCTTCTTCTGCGATGCTGCTGGCTTTCTTTCATTCCTCTTTTTTGCTTCTTTTCGTCCATATTGGAATCTTCCGTACACCCATGTTCCATGTAGCCGAGCTCTTCATTGCCCCATTCGGACTTTGTTGTGCTGCAAAATCTCTAAAGCTTGAAGCTTAGAAGTGTCTACATTGCAATGCTCGTAAAAGTGTGCTTGGCCTTTCACGATGCTCTACTCTAAAGTAAAAACAGCCAAATTTCATTTCCTATTTGACCACAGCTATGCTGATCTGCCTTTATAAACGATTATTATTACCCTTGCTCCATCGTTGCGTCACCTCTCCTACGTTCGCCGCCCTCTGTACTTCCATGCGAAGTTGGCTAAAGATCTGCGTTTCCGCGCAGCCTGTGCTGAAACAACATTGTGCCGCCTGTAGCTTGTGCATGCCTTGTTTGTCTTCTCTACATGCTGCTATCCTAGGAATGCATATCACTACCCTGCTTGTCCACTAAAGCTAGATTATAAGAAAGGATGCACTGGACCTGCAGCTCTCTGCTATTTTTGGCTGTCTTTTGAGATACTTTGACCATATACAATTGAAATTTTTAGGCTTCTGAAACTGGTGACAGTTTATACTTTGCGCCTTACGCTAAAATATGGTCTAACAAAAAAATGGACTTGTTGGTTGGGAAGACACTTTAATGGAGCAAAGTTGCGTAAATATGCCTATGGTGGATGGAGAACAACTCATTCGACAACAGTTCACGACTCCTTTTCAGCTGTGATTCAGACACATTCTGGCACCGTCATCCATTAAATCTGTTGTATAATCGACTTCCTCCTTTTCATGTTCATTTTTTTTTAGAATATGTCACAGCTTTGAATACATTAGCGAACTATACTCAAATTTAACTCTTTCACAGCATATAAAACATACTTTTAACCTTAACTCGAATATATAGAATTTGTCCTACTTATTCCTGCCCAGCGCTAAAGGAAGAGGAATGTGTACATTGGTTGAAGTTTTAAGGCTAAGGGAAATAAAAATTGCAGTTACGATGTGGTCATGAACTTAAATACCAGCAGTATCTCCGGGTTCACTTTCAGTTGAACTTGTTCCCGGTAAAATTGTGAGAGGTGTGAAAGCATATAGTTTTCCTGAAACCATTGCAACCATTGTGAGAATTTTACGTAGCACCAGTTCAAGATCTTGGCTTTGCACCCAATTGATGCTACCGTCTTTCCACAAGAAGTGAATTGACCATGGACTGTCCCAAATTGCCCATTGTAATCGAATGAAACCGATACTATAATTTTAACTTTACATTAAATCTACTTCTTCTAGTTTCTCTTTTATTCCATAATCACGTAGACCTGGCTAATAATTTAAAGTTCGTTCGAGCGACATCCATGATGGTCTAGAAGTGACATTTTTATGTAAGGAATAGGAGTTGAGCACATTAATAGCCCTTAGTACCTTTGGTATTGCAGACCCCTAGGTTAGACTGTTGAGATCAGATTATACCATTAAGATTCTGGGCAGTCTTGGCTCTAAATCGCCTTATTGTATTAAAGTTTCTAAGCTATTGTACATTTGAGAAAGTACGATTCCTAAATTTCAAAAGTATATATAGTGATGCTGTATCTTTGGCAATTGCGACTTCGCGCCATAAGTACAAATCGTATTCAAACAATGGCTGCAACTACTCCAGACTTTAAGGATGGTCACTTATTGTTAGTAAACGGGCTATTGTATGAAACCTGATTATTTAAAGCAGCCGAGACAAATATTCAGCTTGCTTCACCAGTCAAATTCATCAGCATACTCTTCTATTGACATATCTAGGTTGGATTGTGCATCTCGTTTAGAGGATGTGCTGCAAATTAGATACCACATCGAATGCAAGCCTCAAATATACGATAAAAAATACTGCAACTTGGCATTCCATCTATGCAACCTCTAAAATCAGCAGTATAAACTCCAAAGAGTTCACAAATTATATTTTGTATAAATTTAGGCTTACAGAAGGCGAAGATTATCTGATGGTTGTTCTCCAATGCTCTGTCGTTCGTGGATGTTCAGAATTGTTTAAAATTGCTGCCAGCTTGCTCGACAAGTTGCGTCAGCTTGCATAAATTTGCAGACGCAAGTTCCAGTCTACTGTAGAGATTTCAGACATGATTAAAGGTAACTCCCACGGTACTTATTGTGCAACCATCTTTAAATACGGGTATGCCCCATCCTTTTTTGAAGTTGAAAATCCTTCAGGAGATAAAGAAGTGTACGGTTCTTAAAATATGTATTCCAAAAAACTAATAATTATATGGACTTATAATTTTTGCGTCTATTTTAAGACTAGAATCGAAATAACATAAGGCCCCCCTACTCTACATTGATCTTGGCACAAAGGGGATCAAGAACGAAAAAAATCCTAAATAACAACTGGAATCGCCTATTCGTTGGATATCGTGTTGAAGCAACCAAGATTTGATGGCATTTCACTTGCCCTATCGTCGTGCTCTAGTCCCATCGAAAGGCTTATCATGAAATGATTGCTAAATTACTCCTCAGAATCAGCTGTTTGTTGGAATGAGCTGCGAAATTTTATTGGACCAAGCGATGATCTGGAACAGTCTTATCCTTTAGTTTACTGGATGCATCTTAAACCGAATTCTATTTTAAAATTTCTCTGTCCTTTTTTAGCTAATGCATCTGTCAGTGTGGCCAGTAACTTGGAAAGACATTATCCCTGGTTATGGAGAATCAGACACAACGTCATGATTGCTATTTTGAAGAAACTCTTTGACGTATACCCAAAGCCTAATTTTGCTTTCCCCGTGCTACAAACTTCTTGTAAGCAATCGAAATATATGCGCTTTACAAAAATTGCAGCAACTTTCAAATATGCAGCGCAATCATGTACCAACAGCCTGGGCTATATAAAACGTACAATAAACCAACACCTTCTTGACTTCAATAATTAGCTGATTGTTATAATAATAATACCAACCCTAGAATTAAACAAAATTATGCCTGTTCCAGAAAAATTTGACTCTATTGGAGTTTTTGATCATGCTAAGTGGTTAGAACCAAAGCACTTCCAGCACACACCACAGCCATTGAGAGATCACGATGTAGATATTGAAGTCGAGGCATGTGGTATCTGTGGTAGTGACATACACGCTGCTAATGGTGATTGGGGAGAAAACTACCTTCCAATAGCCGTGGGCCATGAAATGGTTGGGAAAATTGCAGCCGTTGGCCCTGGCGTAACGAAATTTAAAGTAGGTGATAGAGTAGGACTTGGTGCTCAGTGTGATTCATGTGGTGATTGTCCGAGATGTCACAATCACTTAGAAAACTATTGTCCAGAAGAAGTGCAAACTTATCTTGGTACCTATAAGGAAACAAATACAAATACCCAAGGTGCTTATTCTAACTATGTTAGAGTCAGTTCCAAATTTACCTTTAAGATTCCTGATTCCCTTCCAAGTGAAAGTGCAGCACCCTTATTATGTGGGGGTGTCACAGGATTTCAACCTTTGTTAACAGGAGGTGTAACTAAAGGCACTAAAGTTGGTGTTATCGGTATTGGAGGTATTGGCCACATGGTAATCTTGTTCGCTAAGGCAATGGGTGCAGAGGTAACTGCTATTTCAAGAAGTGATAAGAAGAAGGAATTAGCCAAGGAACTCGGAGTAGACTTTTTCATTGCTAAAGATGAAGATGATTTTGACAAGAAGAAACCCGATTTAGACCTTATTGTTAACACAACTTCTTCTTTCAGTAAATCCAGCCTTAAGGAAGCTTATGGTCTTATGAAGCCACATGGTAAAATTATCTTCATCACTGTGCCTCCTCTGAATGAAGAATTACACTTAGATCCAGGTTTGCTCCAATCCAATCCTGTTTCCATTGAAGGTTCACATATTGGATCACCAAAAGATATTGAAACAATGTTGAACTTTGCTGCTGAACATAATATCAGGCCCTGGATTGAAACTATAGATATCAACGAGGAAAATGTATCCAAGGCATGGAAGAGAATGAGCGATGGAGACGTGAAGTTCAGATTCGTTCTCACTGGTTATGATAAGTACTTTAAGAAATGATTAATTTCAAAAATTAAAAAATGTTGCTTATGGTCTATAGAAATATTAAGTTAATCTAGTTAGCAGTTTATTGTAAGCTCTTGAGCAATAAAAACGTAGTTCTTATACTCGCGTGATATACAGATTATAGTCAAAAAATCGGTATCTCGATACATCTGCACTCTTGTGCATATACCTGCAAGGCTAAAAAATATGTCAACTAGTCGGCTTCGCTGACATGGTAGCTGCAACTAGTCAACACCTGCCACAATTAGATCCCTTTTTGTTTCAATGTTCAATTCGGCGAAAGTTTTCTTTCCGAGATCTTTCAAAGTTTAAAGATGAGATTATTTTATTGAAATAGTATCTGGCAAGTAAATACGAATCATTTTCGAGTACGGAATAGAGTAGTATTTTCCGGTTTAACAATAAAAAGTTGATCTTCCTTTGAACCGTGGTGTCAAGTACGTTTCCTCTTTGGCACACATTGCATGGTTATTATATTTATGACGTTATAAGAAATGACTCATTCGTGGTGATACTTTGTTAGCGGGTTCTCAGGCGCTTAAATCGGCTGCATAAGTACTGAATCAAGTCTTGTGGCTTAAATATAGCGTGCTGTGGCACGCACTGGCTCGATGTACATATACGTGCATGATTCGCTAGTTGACAAGCATCGTTTAAGAAAGATCTCAACGGTTGAATTCTAATGGGTGTCCATGGTTATGAAGAGTTCTTGCATCCTCGATTTCTTCAAATTAAGAAAGACTTAGTTAGGAAGGAGAATGAAAAGGCGGTTACCGAGTCTTGGAAACGCTTGTTGAAGGCTTTGGAAAAAGAAACTGCTGCCATCCAAGAGGAGGGCTCCAGTAGAGTCCCGGTGTTTGACTGGTCGGAGATTGCTGCAAATGACTACCAATTGACTGATGATCAAAGCCAGTTGTTTAAGAAGAGAGGAACTGCATTGGTCAAGGGAGTTGTTGATCGGGATCAGATTGATACCTGGTTTCAAGAGCTACAAGCTTTCATAAAAGAGAACCCAGAAACTGCGAACTCATACAAGGGAAGGTCAGCGATGTTTAATGTCTTTTGGACAAAGCCACAGACTGAAGCAAGAGCCCACCCTGAGGTCACGAAACTATTTAAAACATTTGGCAACCAGTTCTACGTAGAAGACGAGGCAAACTCATACGTTGATCTAGATACCCAGGTAGTATATGGTGACAGACTTCGTATCAGACAACCGGGACAGGAAGCTGTCTTGCCATTGCACCTTGATAGTTCTTCTATTGAAAGGTGGGAAGACTTGAAGTTTCGTCAGTCATACAAGGAAATATTTGAGGGCCGCTGGGAAGAGTGGGACCCATGGAAGCTAGATGACAAGCAATTCGCTCAAGAGGACTTGTACAAGTCAGACCCTTCGAAAAAGACAAGATCAACTTGCTCTTCCTTCCGAACCTTACAAGGCTGGCTAAGCCTATCAGACAGCGACGCAGGTAATGGAACTTTGAGAGTTCTCCCGACTCTTAAGTTGGCAATTGCTTATGTTCTATTGAGACCACTCTTCTGGAAAGATCCTGCGCTGGGCAACATTGAAGACTATGAAATTGACTTGGAAACAACTAGGTTTCCTGGTACCCATCCAGGATCTGGGCAGATTCTTCTCGATGCTGCAGACTTCCCACATCTTAGAGAGTACCAGAATGTAGTGAGAATTCCAGATGTTAGTAAAGGAGACTATATCTTCTGGCATGTCGACTTGCCTCACGATGTAGATCCAGAGCACAAGGGTTCCAACCATTCCAGTGTTTTCTACTATGCCATTGCACCACTTTCTCCGGGGAATATTGATACATTACTCGACACCAGGGATGCTTGGATTCGAAATGCTGCTCCTAGTGACTTCAGAAATACAATAGCGCCTGGACTCAAGGAAAACCAAGGAGCTGATATCAACAACGTGAAGACGGATGATGCGAAGCGGTCTTTGGGGCTTCTCCCCTTTGAAATCACAGACGACATATCCGAGTCCCAGAAGAATATTAGGCTCGTGGCTAATAAGGCTTTGGAGAGAAACCATTTCGACTTGAAGCAATTCTTGAAGGAGATAGAAACAGTTTAGAGTGTCAGAGTGGTAGGATCCGAAGTAGAAAGGATGTAATATCATGAGCTGCCAACTTCTTGATTGACATCCTTTGAGTCATTCGTTCCCTTATACGTACAGTTGATATGATGATATGCTAGACTCTCTATAACTATAAAATAAAAATAATTGAGACCGAACTATGATAAATCTTCTCCTCTTCCTCTAGATTTCAGCCTCAGAATTCGCTAAAAGATCTTCCTCCTCCTTTGGGCTGTTCGTAACGCTCTGGTTGTCATTGAATTTTGAGCTCCCTTTCCTCTCAAGCGGTTTTGCATGCGGAAGCCCACTGCCTGCGGTGTGGCTGATGTTCTTCTCGTATGTTTGCATTATTATCTTATCCTTTTCTATCTGTTGTCTGATGGCATCCCTTTGGGCTCTGATGATCTGGGTGATGTCCAAATCTGCGGGGTTATCCAACTGGAAACCGGAATTAAACGTCACCTCTTCGCCGACCTCCTTCTCAACTTCTTGGTCAATCTCATCGTCGGGCAAGTCGTCCCATGTTTTCAAGGGAGTTTTCAACAAAAACCGGTCGTCTTCTACCTGCCTCTTCATGATCAAGTACTTGCAATGGGGGATATTACGCAAGGACTCAAACTCCTCGTAGCTCCAGCGGAACCACTTCATCAAGAACACCCTTGCCCAGATACCGTGCGTCACCAACACAAGCACATTAGGGAAGTCATCGGATTGAAACTGGCGGAACAAGGTCTCGTTGAACGAAGCCACCCTATCGTACACATCGGCGGCGCTTTCTCCGTGGGGTATTCTGTAGAAGAAGTGACCATAGGTGGCTCTCTCTCGCCATATTTCCTCCATCTCATCAGGGGTTGATTGGAAGTTGCCAAAGTCCTGTTCTCTCAAACGGGGCTCTTCGTGCGTTTTGTATTTAAGATTCGGTATATCTTTAATGCCTTCCATTATGTCGTGGCATGTCTCTCTGGCCCGGCGGTATGGGGAGGTGTAGAAGAGCACAGAGCGGCCCTTGGCTTCAAAGCATTTTTGATTGAGAAAGTCCCGAAGCACCAACCCTGCTCTCTTTGCCTGGTTGTGGCCCTGTTGCGTCAAGGGCACCATGTGGTTGGGTGTATATCTGTTGACGGACTTGTCGCAGTTCCCCTCCGATTCGCCATGTCTCACTAGCAAGATGTACTGAGGAGTTAGTAGGGGTTATAGAGGAAGCAAAGAGATTGGGCCATAGGCGTGATTGTGTATAATACCGTGTGCTTCGACAGGTGCTTGGTCGGGTACTCAGGTACGTAGTGGGCAACATAGACATATACAAGACATACACTAGGTACTTACTAGGCATGTACTAGACACGTACTTGGCATGCACAGCAAAGGCATACTCTTAAGACCCAGTTATAAAATACAAAAACACAGAGTTATCATCACAGTCACTGGAACATTGCGGGAAAGCAAGCCATTGTCTGATTTATCGTTCCGAATGTGCTACATACTGTTGGTTTACCCATTGTTACTATTATTTCTGGTGTAGATAAATTACAACTCTATCATCAAATGTCTGCTGTAAAAAAGATCAACAAAAAAAAGATTGCGGTGCTTAACTCCATAAGGTTTAAATCATCTGATCATGTTCGCAGTGATGATGCAGACGCATGGAACACGAAAAAAACCAATTAGCATGCAGTTGAAAGTCAGCGCAAAGAAGAAGTGGTGTTAGTGTGGTGCAGGAGCGTGCAGCAGTGTGGCACAGCTAGCGCACGAAATCGCTTTTATCTGCTGGTGCTGGTGGAACTACTACTACTACTACTACTACTGCTGCTGCTCCAACCGCTACATCGTTTCTACAGGTACTCTCACATAACTATTTATTATTCACACCCTAGGAAGACTGCGGTGGCCCGAGTCTTATATGCAAACCGGTATTGAGCCCTTTCGGTTTCCCTCTTTCTAATCTAGCAGTGAGACTGGCAATGAGTCTAGCTAGTCTCTAGTCTAGCAAGCATCCAGTCCTCTGTCATCTTCACGGCATTCTCTTGCTCGTGCTCCCTTCCTTTCTTTTTTCTTTTTTTTTTCTCTTCTCTTCAACGTGCTTATTCCGCAACGAGCTTTCTCTCAATGGCGAAACTCTTGGTCAACTCTTCATCGCACTTCTTCAAGATGTCGTCAGCCAAAATGTCAATGCTGTGCGAGTGCAACATGTTGTTGTATCTCGAAGGCTCAGCTGGCAACTTGAAAATGGTTTCCCACTCGGTGGTATCCAATTCGCTCTCACCCTTCTTGGCTCTTTCGATATTGTCAACCTTTCTTTGCTGCTTCCACTGGGTAATCTTACTGTTTTCCTTTTGTAATTGTCTCTGGTAGTAGTTGAAGTTATTTTGGTCGTAGTTGTACGAGTCAACCTGGCTGTATAACGATTCCAACAACTGTGCAGTGACATTCTGGTTGGATGACAAGTTCAAAATGTCAAACTCCTTCTCCATTGGCTTGGCAACAGCTGCTTCGTTACCGGCCAAGTACAAGTTAATCAATTGCTGGTTGTGAATCTTGATTTCCAACTCGTCAAACAAGTTGAGGTACGACAATCTGTTGGCTTCTAAGTTCTTCGATCTCCACTTTCCACTTATGTATGTGTTTACAAAGTTTTCGCTCAATCTTAACGCCTTCAAGTCCAATTCCTTTCCAATGGATGCCATGTTGTGTACCAAAACGAAAGCGTTTTTGTTGGTTAACTGCTGTTGGACCAAGGCGTCCACCAACTGGGTGGTGACGAAATTACCACTAATGGTAGATTGGAACCATCCTTGGAAGTCGATTCCGTAACCCAAGTTCTTTAACGAGTCCAAGATGTCCTGCTGGTACTTGGATCCACTCTTGGATCTGAGCGAACCACCTTCGTACTGGTCTGGGTAAGGGTATGGGAACGCGTGGGTGACATCTACGCTTCCTTCTTCGTCTTCGAACCCGAGAAGTGCTCCGGAGTACAACGCAGGGTAGTGTTCAGAAGTGTGCCTGACCAAGGATAACAACACCGAGGCTTCAACCTCGATGGTGGTGGCGGTGGGCTGCTGATAAGTTTTGCTGTTTGTTAGTTTTTAGTTCAGGGGGGTGACTCTAAAGTGTCAGGTGAGAGTATATCAGAGGAGGTATCAGGGGGAAGCGTGAAGATACGATTAAGATGTGAAGGGTCTTGCGTCACAAACTAGAATCAAAAGTGGTCCTGTTTGACTGTCGTCTAGATGTCATCTGGTTGTCCTCTTCTTAGGACTGTCGTCTAGATGTCATCTGGTTGTCCTCTTCTTAGGACTGTCGTCTAGATGTCATCTGGTTGTCCTCTTCTTAGGACTGTCGTCTAGATGTCATCTGGTTGTCCTCTTCTTAGGACTGTCGTCTAGATGTCATCTGGTTGTCCTCTTGTTATGACTGTCGTCAACTACTTGTCATTTTGTGCCTTCTGTCGCCTTTGGGTATTCCTGGAATCAGCATGTCATCAGTCTCGCAAACTAGAATCTAAAGCAGCACCGTTTGACTGTCGTCTAGACGTCATCTGGTTGTCATCTTCTTATGACTGTTCGTCAACTACTTGTCATTTTGGTTCTATCTTTTAGTCGCCGTTGCAATATTCATGGCACCGCTTGTCATCAGTCAACAACTTTTTGTCAATCTTTTGTCACTTGTTTGGCATCTGCTTGTCATCAGTCAATAACTTTTTTGTCACTTGTTTGGCACCGCTTGTCACTTTCTTGTCGCATCTCCGACATTGTCACTCGCATCTTCACAAAGTGCCATAACATCACTAAACATCTTTTCATTGCGCTCCATATCACCTCATCTAATCCTCCGCTCCATTTCACCTCATCTAATCCTCCGCACCATATCTTACATACCTTTTAGTGGCCATTACGTTATATTCTATCCCTTCACTACTAGCCTTCCATCTTCATCTTTTTTTTTTTTTCACTTTTCCATACTGATGGACGTGCTTATATAAGCCGCGTGCCGTTACCAATTGTCTCTTATTTTGTCACTTACGGTCTTTTTCTTTTTTTCTGACAATGAGTCTTATCGCCAAAAAAAAAAAACTGCAAATTTTTCACCCACTGTCAGTGACAACACCCATCAGCAAAACACGCCAATATGAGTGATCCTGTTGCAGAAGTTACCGAGCAAGTTCAAAAGACGTACCTTGACGATGTCACCGGGGAACAAGTTTCCAAGACCGAGTTGAAAAAGCGTCAAAAGGCCAGAGCCAACGAAGCCAAGAAGGCAGAAAAGGCTGCTAAGGGTGCAGCCACTGCTCCAAAGATTGGTAAGAAGAAGGACGAATTAAGCGAGTTGACACCAAACCAATATTTTGAAATTAGATCCAGACAAATCGAAGAGTTGAGAGCCGCAAACAATGCAGATGCCTCGAAATTCAACCCTTACCCACACAAGTTCGAAGTGACATTGTCATTACCAGAATTCATTGAAACTTACAAGGACTTGAAGAAGGGTGACACTTTGACTGAGGTCAAAGTCAATGTCAGTGGAAGAATCATGAGAAAGAGAGAATCCGGATCCAAGTTGAAGTTCTACTCGCTTAAGGGTGAAGGTGTCGAAGTGCAGATCATGGCCCAGGCGCAAGACGTTGCTGGTGGTGTCGAAGAGTACGAGAAGATGCACGAATACCTCAGAAGAGGTGACATTATCGGTATTACCGGTTACCCAGGTAGAACCAACCCAGCCAAGGGTGGTGAAGGAGAAGTGTCTGTGTTTGCTACCTCTGTGCAGTTGTTGACTCCATGTTTGCACATGTTGCCAACTGAGCACTACGGTTTCAAAGACCAAGAGGCCAGATACAGAAAGCGTTACTTGGATCTCATCATGAACGAGCTGACCAGAGACCGTTTCAAGGTCAGATCCAAGATCATCAGTTATATCCGTAGATTTTTGGACACCAGGGACTTCGTTGAAGTGGAAACTCCAATGATGAACGTCATTGCCGGAGGTGCCACTGCCAAGCCTTTCATCACCCACCACAACGACTTAGACATGGACATGTACATGAGAATTGCCCCAGAATTGTTCTTGAAGGAATTGGTTGTCGGAGGAATGGACAGAGTGTATGAAATCGGAAGACAGTTCAGAAACGAAGGTATTGACATGACCCACAACCCAGAATTCACCACCTGTGAGTTCTATCAGGCTTACGCCGACGTCTACGACTTGATGGACACCACCGAGTTGTTGTTCTCCGAAATGGTTAAGGATATCACCGGTTCTTATAAGATACCTTACCACCCAGACGGACCTGAAGGTAAGGAATTGACCTTGGACTTCTCCAGACCTTGGAAGAGAATCAACATGATTGAAGAATTAGAAAAGGTATTTGACGTCAAGTTCCCACCTGGTGAAGAGTTGCACACCGCTGAAACTGGTGAGTTCTTGAAGAGCATCCTCATCAAGCACAAGTTAGACTGCTCCCCTCCATTGACCAACGCCAGAATGTTGGACAAGTTGGTTGGTGAGTTGGAAGACATGTCCATCAACCCAACTTTCATCTTTGGTCACCCTCAGATGATGTCTCCATTAGCCAAGAAGGACAGAAACCAACCTGGTTTGTGTGAAAGATTCGAAGTGTTTGTAGCTACCAAGGAAATCTGTAACGCCTACACAGAATTGAACGATCCTTTCGACCAAAGACAAAGATTCGAAGAACAAGCTAGACAAAAGGACCAAGGTGACGATGAAGCCCAGATGGTTGACGAAACCTTCTGTAACGCTTTGGAATACGGTTTACCTCCTACCGCCGGTTGGGGTTGTGGTATTGACAGATTGGCCATGTTCTTGACCAACTCCAACACCATCAGAGAAGTTTTATTGTTCCCAACCTTAAAGCCAGATTCCAAGGATAACTAGAGTAGATATGTGTATGTATTAATTGAGTATACGAACTGTACAAACTGTTTTATGTTGCGTTAGTCTTTCGAAGCGCGTGCCTTCCTATTTAGATAACTACTTCCTGTTCAGTCGTTCGTCTTTCTTTATGTTTAAGTTCTTTCCTCCTTTCTAATCAGTTAACAGAGTTCTTGTTTTTTTTCTTTTTACCTCTCATTTCACCTCCTTACAAGATCCCCTCTTCTCTTCATCTCCAAAGCAAGCTTGTATGGTGGAGACGTCGGCATCTGCACCGGCTCTAACACCACCCTCTTCTCGCTGGCGTCAAGGGTATACGTTGCATCGGAGTCCACGTCTGACAAATCTCCACAGGCGATAAAATTGGCAATCAACCTTTCCTCTGGATCGGGCAACTCAAAAAATTTCAAATTCTCTGCTCTTCCTATACTGGCCCCCTCAAAGAATTCCTCTGCCGATTTGTTCAACTCGAGCTTTGGAGTCCAGCCAGCTCTCGGTTTGTATCCAATGCAAACGATAAACGCCTCTAAGGACGTCCCTCTGGACGATCTAGGCTTGGCGCATACAACTTTTTCAAACAAATAGCTGAGCTGCGCATACAACAAGTCAATATCTCTTCCTCTGAAGATCTTCGCAACGAACGTCCCGCCAGGTTTCAAGAGACAAGTAGTCAACTGTAATGCAGAGAGAATTAATTGTGCTTGAAGATATTCATCTAAGTCGTGCAACCCAGTGACATCTGGGGCCCCATCAGAGCAAACGAAATCTGCAGGTTCTCCGCCAAAAATATCCATGATCTTCACCAATGTCTTCGGGTGTGTGATATCGGCCTGGAGGGTGGTTACTCCCTCGATTGGGGTCATGGGCTGGAGATCCACCGCCACTATCTTGGCTTCTGTGGATGAATTTCCTTGTTTCTCGTATAATTCTCGCGATAACACCTGAGACCACGACCCAGGAGCTGCACAGAGATCAACTACTCTCTTCACATCTTTAAAGAGATGGAACTGCTCGTTAAGCTGGAGAAGTTTGAATGCAGACCGCGCTCTCCATCCTTCTTCTTTGGCTCTACGATAGTAGAGATCTCGCTTATCTTTAGATGACTTTCCCATAGCACTGCTAGTATATCTCCTTATAAAGAACCCTTATAGCCCTTCAGCGTCGCTTCATCGCCTACAACGGCTCATCTCATTGCGGCTCTACGCACCTGGAAAGCTATGGGTCCTGCACCTATTGCACACATTGATTTTTGGAAAACTTTTCAAAGTATCACACTGCGAGTGCACCAACCGATTTTTCATCAATCCAAGTGCCTGCTGAAAAACTTCCCACACCACCAGAAGGTAAGGCAGTTTTGACCGTCCATAAACGTTGTAAAATATGTTGGCTAGAGGCACAAAATGCATACGAATCACGGGGCTGAGGTGGTACTCTGCATCGACCGCAAGCTCCAAGTTCCTTTCTCCTAAAGAGCTCATGGAAAAGAAGCAGGCAGACGAGGTTGCCGAACAGGAATATAAGCAAGATCTCTTGAGTGAAAATTTCAAATACTCCCCACAAATATTGACCAAGGAAACCATAGATCCTGTTTCAAAGAGACCTCTCCCGCTCAACGTAGAACTCTTGAAGTACAAGGCCATCAAATTGCCCAAGACCCACGGCCACAAGGTTGCCCTGATCACTTTCAAAGGATTTGACCCCAAAGAGCTTGACCATGCCGCAGAATTCGCAGCTAGAGCCGCCTTTTACTTGGGCATTCCATGTGGTGAGCCATCCAGTCAAAGGGTTCAAGAGAAGCTCATCACCGTGATCCGTTCTCCCTTTGCTCAGGCCAAATCCAAGGAGAATTTCAAAAAGTACACCTACGGAAGAAATATCGTTGCCTACGATGCCAACCCAGAAGTTGTAGACACCTGGCTCTCATTCATAAACAAGCACAAATTCGATGACATCAAGTATAAGGCATTCTTGTACACCAGGGAATCTGGAGATTTTGTGAAGGACTTGGATGCCTTGACTGTCGGCGACTTGAAGTTACCTGAGTCCTTGGCTGGTGCTGATGACCCTGTTTCCAAGAAGGTTGAGGAATTGTTGAAATCTGCTGAATTCAAGAAGTTCTTTGAAGAAGAACCAGCCACATCAAACGAAAAATCAACTTAATCACCGAAAGATAAGGGAAAGGAGAAGTAGAGTATCTTCGACTGTGTAGTCTATCAATCTGTATATATAAACCGTTACATAGTATTAGATCAATTTTAGATAAAAAAACTAACCGTAGACGTCCCTCCTCCTCTACTTCCTCGCCTTTCTGCTTTAACTTCCGTAACTCAACCATCGTATTAGATCAAATTTAAAATAAAGAATCTAACCGTAGACGTCCCATCCTTCCTCTTCCTCCTCCTCGTCTTCTTCCTTCAACTTCCGTAACTCCTCCTCTAACTTCTCTCTTCTGGTTTTCTCTGCAGCCATTACGTCAAATCTACACAACGGGCAAGTTGAATTCATCTTCAACCAGGGAGCAATACAATCCATATCGAAAATGTGTCCCTTGGATTTAATTCCGCTGGCATGTTGCACTTTACACGGTAACCGTACCAAAAGTGGGTACTCGTTGTCTACAAACAAGTTTGTGCAGATGGGGCAGTCTGCAGTCTCCTTATTGGGAACATCTTTTAGAGCAACTCTCTCTAACGAGTCCAAGAACTCGTCGGTGACCCCTCCTTGTTTCCCGCCATCAAGCCCCTCATTTCCCTCCAGGTTGATTGTATCGAGCAACTGGAATGCAAGTTGAGACCCTTCCTCTGTCGCCAACAACAGTAGTGCTTGTACAAAAGTATCCTGCACTGTTTGCGGAGGGACATCTTCAGGAGAGTTGGGGCGGTTCAGCTCCAAAAAAGAATCAATCGCCGATGAAAGCGTCCGGTGGTTTCGCTGAGGTTGTCTTGATCTTGCACTTGACCGACTATTTGGTTCATTTTCCCTCAAATTGTGATCGTCTAGTTTTGTTAGTAAAGAAGGGAGCACAATACGCTATAGTTATATGCAAATGGTAATACTTACCTTCATAGGTAGACATTTTTGTATGTTTTTTGTTGCAACAGAAGCAGCAGAGTGTTCTTTCGGCGGTCTATTTGTGAGCTTTTTGTTGCAACAGCAGCAGCAGAGTGTTCTTTCGGCGGTCTATTTGTGAGCTTTTTGTTGCAACAGCAGCAGCAGAGTGTTCTTTCGGCGGTCTATTTGTAAGCTTTTTGTTGCAACAGCAGCAGCAGAGTGTACTTTCGGCGGTCTATTTATATGCTTTTTTGCCGCCACTTTATCTTTTTTTTTTTTGTTGCAAAAGTTTGGCAGCACTTTTTCCTGCAGTATAAATTCACCTTCGTTTGCAACTTTTTCCATTCCTTTACTCTACAGGTTCTTACTAGATTCTGGGCTGTCTCAGAAATATCTTATTCCCAGGGTATCCAGGTTCTTACTGAGGTCTATGCTATCTCAGAAATGTCTTATTTGCAGGGTATATTTATATGCTTTTTTGCCGCCACTTTATCTTTTTTTTTTTGTTGCAAAAGTTTGGCAGCACTTTTTCCTGCAGTATAAATTCACCTTCGTTTGCAACATTTTCCATTTCTTTACTCTACAGGTTCTTGCTAGATTCTGGGCTGTCTCAGAAATATCTTATTCCCAGGGTATCCAGGTTCTTACTAAGATCTATGCTATCTCAGAAATGTCTTATTTGCGGGGTATATTTATATAAACTATTTATTGTCATAACGTACGTTATAAATCTATTTTCACTTCACCTTCTCTTTTTGTTAAGATTCCATGCTCTCGTCTAAATCCTCTCGCACGTCAAAGTACTCTTGGTTATAGTTTTGGCTGTTCAAGTATAGTGGAGTCATTGGAGGCTCTTCCGTGGGAGTTTGTACGGGTATTAATTCAGGAGAGAAATCTTCACTGGTCTTTCTATTTATAGCAATGGGGCCCGTGGTTGAACTGGAAGCAATGTAGTTAGAGCGAGCCTGAGGTTGTGCCACTGCCACTGGCTGATTTTGTTGCTGAATATGCTGCAGCATGTAGTATAGTTGTCTGGAACTGTTATTTAATGAACTTCCAAGTGACCTTGGCGGAGTCTGGGAAGATAACCAAAACCTGGAGGGCGAGCCTCCTATGGATGTAGGATCAAGATTAGGCGAGTCCGGTATGGATACAGGTATCCTGTTATTTATAGGAATACTCTGTGTGGTGCTGGAGCTGGAAAACATTGTAGGTACGTTACTTGCAGGAGATTGTGTATTGGCGGGAGTAAGTGGCGCCACAACTCCTCTCTTTTGGTATAGATGTGTAAGTGAGTTCCTTGAGGAGATGTTATTAAAAGAGCCTTTCCTGTCAGATGTCGAGAATCCATACTGAGTAGGTTGTATTTGAGGATGTAAATTATTATGTGTGGGAAAGTTGTGTTGGTGCTGATGAGCAGGTATCTGAACCTGTGGGTTGAATCCAGTAGTGACCTTAGTCTCGGGGTGCACCGATAATGAAAGGAGCGAGATGGTAGAAGACGAAGGGATCATTCTTCCATCCATTTCTTTGCCTACGGACGAAGCCAAAAGCTCAGGTTCTGGGTGATCATCTGTGAAGTTATTGCTGTTGATATCAATAGCATTATTTGAAGGATCTATTTGATTATTTTCTTCGAGGTAAAACGAGCCTTTATTAAGTTCACCCGCCAAGGAGCTAGACAAGAGTGATTTTTGTTTGTTCTCCGTTAACGTCAAGTTATCTAGTTTTCGATCGAGATCACTCATGTTTAAACACCACCCAATCTCGTTTCCAATTATTGAAGATCAAAGAGTATATCGAGAGCCGAAGGCTTAAAGGGCGTCTCACCGGTTATTTGATGAACAGGAATAACGTATACTGCTATAGAAAGAAGAAAACTAAAGGAATTCAAGATATATAATCAAAAGTTCTTTTGGATATCTGTTATCTTGACCACAAGGGAGTTAAAATTTTTTTGTCAATGAAAAATCTTCATCTCCTATCTCAGATACGCTATCGCGCGCAAAGCGGTAGTGTCACGCCTAAAGTAAAAGAATGATTAAAGATAAAACAGATAGCAAATATGGCAAAATCAAAAAAAAAATAAAATAAAATAAAAAAAAAAAAGAAAAAAGAGCACTATAATGAAAAAGGCTAAAACTTGTGTTGAAGGATTAAGCTTACGTTCATGCTGCACCAATTATTTCGTCATATCCATTATTAGATAGGCCGCGATACTGGTTTGTTTCAACAAGATGTTTTGATGGCTGCAGCTAGTATCTTCGAATTGGAAAGGGCCCTTTTTTGGCGATTTAAACGACAAGCGAATATACAAAGAATAAGGCAGGAGCAAGATAAAAACACAAGAGATTAGACTGCCCATTGGGTAAGAAAAAGAAACCTGCGGCTTAACCTTGTTCTCCTTTTCGGTCTTGCATTGTTTTTTTTTTGTTTTTTTTCTTTTTTTGACTTTTACCCCAGCAATGCTCGTCCCTCGTCCCTGACGTCGCAGTCCATATGCAGCCTCCATCAACTCCGGAATTTAGTTAAATTTCGCATCTTCAAACTCCGCAGCTCCACACATCACACCAACTTTTGCGGGTCGACCTTGGTAGAGTTGAATAAAAGTAGCTCGACAGGGCCCGAAATCTCTATAGTTGTGACATAACCTTACTTGCAATAGCTGTCATCGTTAATTGAGGCAAGGTTTTGTTGCCCGAAGATATTCCCCTTCTTTTGGTGCTTACTCCACATTTCGGCGCACACAATCACATGGTAAAGTGCCTACCGAAAAATATTGAAAAGTTTAGCTACAACCATAAATTCAGAATGCTCGAACTTCTGCTGCGATGTGTGGGGTTGAGTCACTTTGGCTCTGCACTTATTCTTGCTATACGCAAGTTGGATTTGCAACCATAACTGCATTGGCTACACGCAAGTCGTCTAAAAAAAATCTATTCTGTATGAAATAAATACTTAATTTGTCGATAGGAACAAGGAATTTTCAGTATCTGCAATAAGTACAAAAGAGCCACAATGAAAGCAAGTTCTTATAATAGCCTATCTGTCAATTTTCCAATTGGCACAGTCATTTAAATCCAAGGTCTAAGTGCTACTTTTCACGATCGTCCTACTATCTCAATTGGTGCCTTTGTCATTAGGGTCAATCTTAAACACCTTATCGGGGTTCAATATCCTCTTGGGATCAACAGCCATTTTGATCTTTCTCATGAGATTAATCGCTTCCTCCCCCAACTCCAACTGCAAAAAGGCACGCTTCCCGTTCCCAATACCGTGCTCCCCACTGGAAGTACCCTCGTTTGCAAGTCCTATTTCCATCATTTGATTAACAACAGCCTCACATTTTTCCTTCTCGTCAGGCTTGTAGAAGATATCTGCGTGGAAGTTCCCATCCCCAACGTGGCCCACAATGATATATTGAAGACCCAGGTCGATGATAAGCTGGTTTACCCTCTCTAAGACCGGCGAAAGTTTGGACAACGGTACTGCGATATCTGTAACCCATAGTCCAACATCCTGATGGATTTCGTTTCTACCATACTCTAAAATTGAATAAAAGATGTTCTTCCTAGCAGCAAACAACTCTTCTTGCTCTTGTTTATCCTTGGCGAATATGAATGCCTCACAGTTATTCTTCATAGCGATTTCTTTCATTGCGTTAACATTTTCATTCACTACTTTTTCGTTTATACCACCAACCTTGAAGAAGATGGTTGGAACTTCTAGCCATGGTTGTGTAGTGTAACCACTATAGTTGATGCAGTGCATGGAATGCTGGTCTAACAATTCAATTGCACCAGGCTGTATGCCATTTTTAAACAATTCTGCAACAGTATTGGTAGAGTCTAAAATCGTAGGGAACTGGCCAACCACAACGGTTTCGAAATTGGGCTTAACGTGAAGCTTTACCGTAGCCTCAGTGACAATTCCCAAGGTTCCTTCACTACCTATAAACAAGTGAGTCAAGTTGTAACCTGCACTTGATTTTCTGGGTCTCTGCTTTGTCTTAACGATGGTTCCATCTGCTAAGACTACAGTCAATGATATTACGTTTTGAATCATGGCTCCGTACCTCGTTGCATTGATTCCTGACGCATTGGTAGCAACCATTCCACCGATCTTGGCGTTGGTACCACAGTCACAACCCATTAACAAGGAAGTATCTTCAAGCTGTTCGTTCAATTTTACCCAGTTCACTCCACTTTGAACCACAGCATCCAAATCATCATGATGCACTTCCAAAACCTTGTCCATTTTCAGCGTATCCAACACAATGGCGGGTCTTGTGGAGTAGAAGTGCCCTTCCAATGATGTACCCCCACAAAATGGAACAATAGGTACGTTGTACTTATGGACAATCTTCATAATTGACGAAACTTCTTCAGTCGACAAGGGATATACTACATATTTGGGTACTTGGTGAGCTTCAGGAGGGTGTGTGTTGAAATCATTTCTGCTGTGGCCCTCTAAATCAGGTCCAGTAGACACTATTTGATTCTCTGCAACAATCTTAGAAATTTCACTGATAGCAGATTTCAACTCATCCTCGGTACAATATTTTGGTGGCTGGATGTCTTTCAAAGAAGTTGTAGATTCTAATGGAAACAAGTCCGAGGGGGGGCTATCAACGATGGATTGTTTACCATAGTAGTATGCTCCAGTTACTGCTACAACTGACGCAAAGAATCCTACATACAACAGCCTTGCGCTGTGTTTCGAAGCGGCATTGCTACTAAGACTTCTCAGCGAGCGTAGAAACCCGGGGTTCCTGTAGAGAATGAGTCGAGAGGCTACTCTATGTCTTGCTAAGCCGATCATTGGGACTCTGAAGAATAGAGCATGTCCTGATGTGCTCTGATGTATTTTTTTTCACTCCGATATGGATTGCGTAATTCTGACTCAGAAAATTTTAGTGCTTCCAGATTGGGAGCCGTGGAAAAGCCCTTAGTTCATGGCGAAAAACCAGCGACAACTTGATCCTACTAAGAAGAAGCAGCCCGCGCAGATTCAGTCGTCTCGTGCTAGTGGGCGCATTTCAGACTGAGCAGCAGAAACACTTATTCGAAGACATGAAACTGGTGTGCTTTCTGTTGAATCTGCGTGGTCAACGTGTGGCTGCGGGATTCAGTAGACGAAAAATGTTCCCCACGGGAAAGATACCTTCATCACCGACAACAGCTGGGCATGCTAAGTGGCAGAGTCATTTCAGGCACACCGTCTTTGCCCGTCGGACCGGCATCTTTCCATTCCCAGAAATCGCCTGTGTAGCGTAATGGTTAACGCGTTTGACTTCTAATCAAAAGATTCCGGGTTCGACTCCCGGCATGGGTTCTTCTATATGCGGTCTTAGCTCAGTTGGGAGAGCGTCAGACTGAAGTATAAACATCAGTCACAGTTAATCTGAAGGTCCTGTGTTCGATCCACAGAGATCGCATATTTTTTTGGTTCCTGCTCCTTTGTGGTTGCAAAGGTCCCAGAGAACTGGCGGCGCTTGAGGAGTGGCTCCTGGAGCTGGGGGCGTGGCTAAGGAAACAGAACTGATACTCTCACTCGATTCGGCACTGACGCGGTCGCTATACCACTTGCAACTACAAACTTAGAAAGGGAATAAAAAGGCGGTCACTACAGACTTACTTATAACTCTTGCTGGTTTATGTCGTTCATTAGTTCATTATATAGCACTACAAAATTGGGAAATTTTTCGCAGGCGCTACGCGCGCGTTTTGCAGCAAAAGGGCGACAAAAGCCATCGTGCTGGATTAATCATTATATCTTCATATAAAAGTCTTCATCTCCGTTTTCGTAAGGCTCTTCGCCAAGAGTCCTCATGTACTCGCCGTCGTCGAGTTCGGTCATTAAAGAGTCAGGCTTGGAATTTTGTTCAATTCCAACAAATATAGCATTGGCCACCAATTTTAAGGTGGTGCTGTAGTTTTCCGTAACGACATCTTTTTCCACTTTATCGGTTTGCAACCGCTCTGCGATTTTCAATCTCTCCAAGTTCTCGAATTCCAAAGATTTGCGGTTGTTGATTGGTAAGCGTGCACTGTTTTCATCGTCATCGATCAACTTGAAGATATCGCCAAGTCCCAGCTCTTGGGCATTGATTCTTCTTCTGGATAAGTTAGATCCAGATGACCCTGAGGATAAAGTATGGTGGTGCTGCTTTTCATACAAGTAAGAGCCTTCATTTTCTGGAATATAGTCATATTCGAAGTCTGTATCTATGGTGATGGGAGAGTGGTCCATTAATGGATCCAAAGTACTGTGGAAGTCATCGGGGGTATATGGAGAGTGGGTAGAATCATCTATGGAAGATTCGGAAGATTCGTATGAATTGTTAGTCTTATCAGCAGCAATTTCATCGGGGAGAATGTCTATAATGGGAGAGGTGGTGTTGTAGCCCTTCACTGGCTCAAGAATGGAATTGTAGTTGTAGTTACCTGGGAAGAGCATCGAGTGCCTTTTGTTTGCCTTGAGATTAGGTGCAGATGATCTGGTACTGAGCTTGCGCCTGATATTGGCGTTGGAGCCAGTGGTTGCAGGATTAGCAGCTGTCGTAGCTGTGGCAGTAGTTGGAGAAGAGATCTGATTCGACGCTCTCTTTGAGGCGAGGCTGTTTTCTTTGTCTGCTCCGTTCCTTTCTCTTCTAACAGTAGACAGGTACAAAGTATTCTCGAGAGATATGTTGTACTTTTGGTTCAAGTTTATGGACGAGAACGACTGAGACAAGGGCCTGTGCTTACGTGGAGTTTCCGATGAGGTAGAACTGGTAGAGTCAGCTTTCTTACTTCTAAAAGAGTTTAAGAAACTGTTACTCTTTCTATCTTGCAAATTATTGATTGAAGAAGAGCGCAACATGCTGGTTATATATGAACGAGTGTGGTGGTTTTGTATGTCAGTGTGAAAGAAATCCGAGATGCGTCCTACGTTGACATGTAGATATAGGTAGGTCTACTGTACGTTTTATTTTATTCGTTTTAAAGTCCGGTTAAAGAGGAATGTTGCTAGCTGAACCCTTTGGTAACCAACTCGAATAAAACTACAGTCTTGATTCCAATTAGGAGAAAAATATTCTATCTGAAACAATCTACAAAGTTTAAAGTGATCTTAATTGCTTATAAAATAGAATGAAAAAATTATAAATAAAACAACTCAAAAAAAAAAAAAAAAAAAAAAAAAAAAAAAAAAAAAAAAAAAAAAAAAAAAAAAAAAAAAAAAAAAAAAAAAAAAAAAAAAAAAAAAAAAAAAAAAAAAAAAAAAAAAAAAAAAAAAAAAAAAAAAAAAAAAAAAAAAAGGGAAAGAAACGTCTAAATGTCAACAATAGAAACAGAAACGGTTAGTTGGTAAACAAATAGCAATTTCCTAGTACTTCAGCAAACTGCAGAACACGAAGTTCAGCTGAGCAGAGGATGTATGCGCTCTATACAAACTAGGTCAAACGGTGCTTTCTAGGCGATGAGCTCCCTGAAAAACAGGCTTCTTGAAGCTAAAGGATGGATCATTCTCAGACAAACTCTAGTGTCAGTTTCAATTCTGAGTGAAAACTTAGTCGCGCTAATCATCTCCGATGCGCCATGCATCGGGTGGGAGCTTGTGAGTCTTCCACAGTCGCACTAATTCTTAGCGTTTTCGTAAGTGGCACCCCCCACATATGGCAAGATGCGTTTCGATGTACCACATTGGGAAATTTCCTGTGACAACAAACAAAACGTGATTCGCGATTTGATGCACTCCTTCGAAGAAGCAGCACTCTCATGCAGTTTTGGAATCGAATCTCATCCCTTCAACGAACGTACATATTGCAACTTGCGCGATGCTACCTGTGTATTGGTTGTATGCGTGTGTAAGGAGCTTTTGTTTGAGGTTAATATGGGAGCTGATACTTGGCCCAGATATGTGATGTCAGTGTTGAACAATTGGGCAATTATACTCTCTAACATTGAGCCTCCTCAAAAGTGTGTTAAATTTTCGAAGATCTACATGTGGTTGCGCCTACAGTTCCCCCTCTGGAGCTGCAGACATGCGTAGAATGTCCAAATATAGAACAATCTGACGTCGTCTGCAAATTTACTTTCGCCTGAGGCACATTACATTTGAATGAGTCGGATTTGACTTCTGTTGCAGGTTATTGTTGGTGGCCTATCGATTAACTATGTACATGTATTAAACAATTATGTAGACTTGAAACTTTTGGGGTGCCTATACAATAGCGATTGTCTTCATAATAGTAGACGAGATTTTGAAACAAGGTAACTTGATGCAACCCTATTGACTACTAACTCGTCTAAGCCAGCAAAAGCATTCTTTTTGAAAAATATTATTATTTGGATGCTCGTCTATCGTCCATCTATTATGCCATGTGTAACTGGAAGTTGGTCTACGTCTCCATCCAATATTCTTTCAGCATATTTGTCTCGTCTAAGTTATCGTCAAATTTCTTCCCCTTGATATTCTCACAATACGCTCTGACGTAATTGTTTAAATTTACAACCTCTTCCCTAACGGGCACTAATCTGCTATAAAACACCTCTCCCGTATATGGATGAACTTCCTTAATTCCGTCACTGACCCAACGCTTTTTTGCAAGAGGATTTCCCTTCTTGTCACGTCCAACAATGGTCTTTGATATGTATCTCATAATCGGTTTCCTAATGATGGCCTCCGAACCTTTTGGCAAGTACACCACGAATGGTTCACTTTCTGCAACAAATTTTCCAACTGGTTTGATATTAATGTGTCCGATTCCTTTGATTACAAGGTCGACGTTCCCATAGAAAGGTGGGAAGATGTATTTAACAAGGTTGTCAGCTGCTTCGCGCGATACCAAGATTTTGGTGTCAATTGCTCTATTTCCAGTTTGATTTCTAATCACCTCTTTGGTTTTCTCTATATTCTTAAATATGGTACCCTCGAAGTTGATGCAGTTTCTTATTTGCACCATCGACTCGGGGGGGATTCTCAAGCTAAATAGCCCTCCCACCGTGAAAATTTGCCCACCTTTCACACTTGTGTAGTGGGAATCATAGCTTCCAGTGCGAGGAATACTGGTACCCTTTCCTAGTAACTTGATAGTATTGGCTTCAGGTATCCAGCGGTATATGCCATGATCCTGCAGTCCAATTCCTGGGACGTCATAGATGGTTTTAGCAAAGTTGTTCAAATCAAATTGAATTATTCCTCTTGTGAAAGCAGGCATATACGAAACGCCAGGGCCATTTTTAGCCTTGAAGTTTTGCTCTTTGACCCTCTCTAGCTTTTTACTTTTGAAAGTGGCCTTAGAGTAATCTACATTGTTTATAAGATAGTCTTCCTCTTTCTCCAACTTGACTCTCTCTTTCTTGTTGAGCTGATTTTGAAGTTTTTGCTTCTTCAAGTGGAACTTTTCATCCCCGTACAAAAGCGACTTGATGAGAGTAGATTTGCCCACGTTTACATCACCAATGAAGTACGAGTTGTCCAGTAAGCTGTCCAAGAGTTCTTTGATGTTCCAGTCAACCTTACCACTACTTAAAAACACATTTTCATTCGGGATGCCGAATTTTCTGTACAAGTAGTCTCTGTAGAACTTTAGCCCATAGTTATTTGCAGTTTTAGAATGGGCAAATAGTAAATCTGCCTTAGTTATAATCACCTTGATGTCTTTGACATCTTTAAACTTGAAAACGGCTGGATTCAATGTAAGAGGAAAGTCAAACGCACTGACTAGGTGAACAATGTTGCCGAGAGGGTCTATCTTCGAAAGCACTGATTCAGTGGATTCTACAGGAAACTCATCAACGTTGAACTTCAGTCTAAAAAGAGCGTCTCTACACCTTATACAAGAGATGTTATCTGCCAGAAGTTCTTTGGGCTGGCGAGAATGCTTACGGAATTCATTTGGAATAACCACACCACCTTCAGGTTCGTTCAACAATAGGGACCGATCCTCGTCGTCCAAATTTTTGTAGAGCTTTTCAAACTCTTTGTCAGATTCCTTGACTGGCTTATCCTCCGGGTCACTAATATAGTAGTAACCTGGTTTGGTCTTGTCAACATTTTGAAGTGTGATCCCGCATGTCTTGCAAGCAGGAACAAGGTTGCCAAGTATGGAATGGTACCGATCGAAGTTCAAAAATGCTCTTCTTACAGGCGGAAATCGTGCTAGTTTGAACCCAAGCGAGAATAATGTTATACTCCTACGCATTCTGAGCCATTTATCTACACCTCTTTACTATAAAAGAGAGGAGCTATGGGGCCCTTCTTGTGTGATACAATTTGGCAGTTTGTGCTGCATCGCAGAGCTTCCATACTGATGAGATGTGCCATATGCAGGATAATCAAGAGGTTGAGAGATGTGGATGAAGAGATGGGGGGTGGGTAGATTGTAGGGGCAACAGAATAGAAGCAGGGGTCGGGTTCATCGGTTTTTTGAAGAGATGAGTACTGCTAAGTAAAAAGTAGCGGGAAGATCATTTGCAAGGAGAGTCAGTATACATCAAAAGTTGTGGAGATAAATTCCGCCATTTGCTCTTATAAGCAATGCAGGTCATTGCTGCCAATTTCATTCGAGCCCATCAACGGCCCGCATCTGCGAGATTCATGAAATTGCTCAGCATTTGATCGGTAAGTTTGACAGAAAACAATATTGGAACTCATAGGTATTGCCTACGGAGTAGTTAGCTGGATGTAGGTAAGGCGGCAACAAGGAAAGGAGTGTATTCTTACTCTAAGTACACATTCCACGACGTCAGTGCATTTTATTGATTGCTTGCCTAATGCCGTTCCATTTAAATTATTTTTTCTCTTTATTTTTTTTTTTCTTTTCTCTTTTTTTTTTTTTCCTTTTTTTGCCTCTTTTTTATCTTAAAATTCGGAAAGCAAGGTGAAACAAACCGAAGATAGATGGCGGAATATTGGCATGTATTCTTTAAGCACGGAATCCTGCTTCATAACCAAGTAAGTGATATCATCCTTTTCACAGGTAATTAGGTTTTCAACTGCCCTTGTTCATTAGCTTTTTCTTAGTCCAATGACCTGCAGATTTTTTTTACACTTTGACGCACATATTCACGAGCAAACCGTGCATTAGGTTATGTAGCCACATTGGATCTTGCAATAATGCGCCCAGAAGCCTTCATGGAGTAAAAAATTTTTAATGCCGGCAGAAAATTTCATAGAAGATGGAGCAATAATAAATGTAAGCTTATACAAGTTGACAACATCCCTCGTATTTTCAACCAAAAAAAAAATAAAATAAAATAAAATGTCTTATCTTAGTAAGTGGTATGGCACATAATATTTGTCTAATGATACGAAGTGGTGTAATATTTAATATCATCTAATTACCAAGTGTTTAACCTTAGTCCGCTTGCAGAGGGATCGATAAATCTTCTTTTACGAATAACCGCCCTAACATTATGCGTATAAAACTAAAACTTTAACTTAAGCTAGCATTTATAGTATACCTTAATCTTTATTGTTTCGAAAAGTTATTTAATCAATTTGTAATGCCAACCCAGCGCGTATTCGGGCACGCTATTTAAAGAATTAAAGAATCAATGCACAGCCGACATCATGTACCTTAAACCAAAATATGGTGTGATAAATGTATTGTCTACAGGAATTACACTTGTAAGCGAACTGCAATAAAAATATTATTCAAGAAGCACAGTTAGCTATGCAATGTATTGCGGGCTAAGCACGTCCAAAAGGGCTAGAAAATTTAAGAAAATGCGAATTGTCCCCTATTCGAAGGAGATGAATTTCCAAGTGTGACTATTTCTTTTTTAGTTTTTTTTTTTTTTTTTTTTTTTTTTTTTTTTTTTTTTTTTTTTTTTTTCCTTTCTTTTTTTTCTTTTTTATGAGATCAACCAAAAAGAAATGTATAAGGATTGTTCCTTTTCGATAAAAAACTTTGAACAATTATTTGTCCGCTCAACAAATGTGAAATAGCGGAAATAGAGGGGACAGGGAAGATATCAATCGCTCTCGAGGTGATTCTTACGTCATTCGTGTTCAGATTTTTTGGACCCCATATCCCCTGCGCAAGCTATTAACATAAGCAATTTCAAGAGTCGTATCCATGTATTGTTATGATATCTCAGTAGCGCCTATAAGTACTATTGTTACACTTGAGAAATCACACCTTAAAAATTATTGTCGCCATGTAATAGTTTCACCCAAAACAAGTGCATAAAATAACAATATTTATTTTATAGCAAATTCAGAATTTTACACGCTTCTCATCTTACCCTCTTCACTTGCAGAAACATTCTACAGAAAATACTGCATGAGTTCGTTTACTCAAGCCGCATCCTGTTAAATAACGTTGTTTAAGCGAATTATTTTTTTTTCTGCATAAACTTTTTTATACACATCACTTGATTGCTTTTGCCATGTAGAAGTGAATCGACCATGAAAGTGAAACAACGATACAAGTCAAGACTGTGGAGCTAGAAAACAAAGAACTCCAAGAACTAAAGGCAAAAGTCCATTACGCAAGCTCAAATTTGGCACTAGCAACCGTGCGATGTGTAAGAAGAAAAAAAAAAAAAAAAAAAAAAAAAAAAAAAAAAAAAAAAAAAAAAAAAAAAAAAAAAAAAAAAAAAAAAAAAAAAAAAAGCAACAAAATGAGAGATCTCAATCTAATTGGTTGATCTAATTACCAATGAAGTTTGGTTTGAATCAAGAACCGTTGATAACTGAGCTTCGGTTCTATTCCTCCCACCTTTCTATATCAGGAAATTTCGTCTCCTAAAACAAAAAAAAAAAAAAAAGAAAAATGAAATACATACATATATAGTGGAATGGAATGGATGGACAAAATTAAAAGAAATGGAGATTGAGTTGCCACATGTACAGCTAAGCTTTCGGATTTTGAAGATGCGGTGAACATTGCAGATTAAGAAAAGGAATACGAGACTTTGCAGTAAAGTTTCAAATATTTTCTATGACATGCATGCGGCGCATGCACAATTGCGTACTTGATGTCAGGTTCTGATTACATGATGTAATGCAATGCAAGAAAAGACTAATGTTCCTTGCCATGTTTTATGATTTTGAAAGAAGAAATAAAAAAAAAAAAACTGCATGAAAACTATAATTAAACATAAGTGCTCATTTCATGCTAAACTGACAGGAACAGAACTCGGTACAAACCACGGCAGTATACGTCTAGTATTCGAATCTCTCTACATTGTACACCTTTCTAGCATCCTTCTTATTGCCCTAGCCCACTTTTTTTATTTTTTTTGGCTTTATTTTTTCGGCGGCATATACTTTTGCTTCCAAGGTAACTTTTTTCTATTTTAACGCTCTACTCACCTGCAGTGCGGCACACTGTACATTTATTTTTTTAAGGCTTGCATAATCCGGCATCTTTTTGCAAGATCGTTAAGTAGTAACAATTTGTCAAAATGGACTTTCCCTCGTCGTGGAGGATTTCCGCAACTTTAATATTTTCTTTTTCTTCTTTCTCTTTCCAACTTGGTTAACCAGTTTATTTTGAAAGCTACCTGTAAATCATTCCAGAAACTTAGCTCCTTAGTGATCAAGTTGTAAGTGACATAAAGAGTAGCCAGAAACACCGAAAAAAAAAAAAAGAAAAAGTAAAAAAAAAAAGCAACGAACTGGACCAGTGACAAAAATCATAATTTGTGTCCAACGTCACTAGTGGAAAAATAAGAGATAGTCATCAACATAAAAAAGGTGATACTATCTGACAAGGACTTATTGATCAGGATCAGTAGCTCCCCCCACTGCCATTAGCGACCAGTAAAGACCCATATCAACCTCAGCACGCATAAAAATGGTCAAACGATTATCGTCGCCCAACGGAAACATCGAGGGCAAGGTGAAGCGCAACCATGTCGACACACTCATAGAACAATCTTACGAAGTAAGTGTGACAGAAACTTGGATAGCGATCGGAAGTTGCGCCACCACGCTCGGGCTCGCTACGGCAGCCATCAAGTCGTATGATCTGGCTCTTTTGCATACGCCCTCTAGCCTGGCTGCCTTGTGTGGGTTGCTGTCGAGCTTAAGAATCAACGACATCAACTTAAACGAGACCGTGGGCTCCCAGAAGTCCATAGACCAGCTCACCAAGTCGTTGGAGAAGTACCCCGAACTAAGCAAGAACTCACAGATATTCAAGGAGTTGGCCGAATGCTACTTGTTGATCGGCTTGAACGACCAGGCCCACCAATCCATCCAGACAGCAATTCAGTTGTCGCCTCAGGACCCAAGCTTGTGGTTGCTCAGCGCACAGACGTTGATCAGGGCTGGCGCCAGAAACCACGCAGCCGGCGCCCTCACCCACTGCTTGTCTATTTTGCCGGACTCGCTCAACCAGTTCAGCTCCAGTGACATTGAAACAGCTCGAGCAGCACACGCAGAGTTAGCCGCCATTCTGGCTGCTGATGGCAACATCGAATTGTCAATTGCAGAATTGACCGCCACTTTGTCATTGCCTCCTCCACCAATCTCAAGAATCGAAGAGCACGTTGCGTTGTGGTGTGCTTTGGCCACTGCCAAGGAACGTGCCAACGACGTTGAAGGTGCTCTCCAAGCATGCGAGGGTGCCGAGAGAGCAGTTGGTGACAGTCCTCGTATCCTCATGACCCATGCATATCTTTTACTTCTCAATAACCAGCAACGTGAGGCTTACCACGCTGTGCACTTATTGGAAAAGGCAATTGCTATTGAAAACCCCAAGGGCGAGGAGCCCAACAAAGACGGCGACTTCTTACCCTGGTATCTCTTGGGGAAGGCTTACCTGTTGCTAGACCTGCCAAGAGCTGCATACGACTCGTACCAGGTTGCGTTGAGAAGAGCCTCCATTTCCCCTATAACCTGGTTGGCTGTGGGCAAGCTCTACTTAGAGTTAAAGCAGTTGCCTGACGCCCTTGCGGCATACTCCCAGGCCTTGCGGTTACAGGTTGACGAAGGCTCGCCAGGAACTGCCACCGCATGGGAAGGCTTGTCGTGTGTATACGAGAGATGTGACGACCAGTTAATGGATGCGTCGGACGCATGCCAGCGTTCGGCAGCCTGCTTCAAATCTATAGGCGACATCAAAAGCTCGGAGGCTTTGAGCAATAGAGCTAGATTGTTGGCAGCTGCAAGTAGAAAGGAGCCAGGAAGTGCCCCTCCTGCTCTTAGAGACCCACCCGAAGTTCCCAGTACAATGTTGAGAGATTTGGTAGCATTGTTACCACACGAGAGAATCTCCTATGTTGAGGGAAGAATCGAGGAGGGCAGCGGAGAACAACAAGCACAGCAAAAACTGCAGCAACAGCAAGCACAACAGCAGGCGCAGCAGCAACAGCAGCAAGAACACCTCCATCACCAACAGCAGCTTCAGGCTCAAGCCCAGGCCCAGGCACAGGCACAGAGTCGCCACGCCGCTCACTCAGTACCCCCACCTCATCAACTTGCAGCACCAATCCAGCAGGGCCCTCCACAAAGCCACCCCCAAGGTCCCCCCTCCAACATTCAGACTCCCACCGCTCCACACCAAGCTGTTCTCGGACCCCTGCCTTCCATCCGCCAAAACAGAACCGACGCCTCTCCCGTCTACTTTCAGCCCGAGGGCCAACAGCACATTTACCCTATCCAAAAGTCTCCAAGACAACAGCATGGCATCCACCAAGGCGGACCTCCTCCTCAGCAAGGGCCTCCACAACCTCTTCCCCAGGTTGGCCAGCCTCAGTACTTTTACCCTGGACAGGGCCCTCACGGTAGCGGAGGTCCCCCTCCACCAAACGTAGGACAGTCGCATAGTCCACCTCACCACTCGCCTCTTTTGCATCACCGTCAACCTAGCGGGAACTACTTCCAGGGTCCCCCTCCCCCTCCTCCTCCTCCTCCTGGATACGCATATGGACAGTATGTTCCAGTCCAGGGCAATATGGTGACCCATATTCTGCAGTATGCACCTCCTGTTAACACCTGGAGAAGATGAGTGAGATGAAACAGCTCAAAAGAGCGCTGAAATATGTGTATTATGATATAGTATTACTTATGTTGCACTGGAAGTCACTGTGTGAAGACATTGAAACGTATACTTTTATAAATTATATTACTAACTATATTATTAACTATATTATTAACTATATTATTCCTTTTTATTACTCTGTAAAGCCCCTGTAATCTATCATCTGTCCATGAGAGGAGAATAAAGTCTTCACGGCGGTATGACCCTTGCTGTCAGAGCCAGACCTTGAACGAGCTGATGCTCCCAGAGTATGAGTTGTCGATTAGCGTATAGACAGACTTTCAGCAAACTACTATATAGTCTAAGTCAAACCTTAAGTGCTAAAGATAAAAGTTAGACCTTATAGCGTAGCTATGTCAAAGATCTTCAAATGTTACTTTATAGACAAAGTGGACCTTAGTACATCTTAGTGCATTGCTATAGTCAGAGTTAGATCTTTGGAAGGTCACTATATAAAGAGAGTTTGACGTTTCAAAGCCTACGTAGGCAGATCTAGACCTTCACCGCCCACCTCAGAGCTGCCCTACTGCTTGCAATTGGAATAGCTCGGCCATTAAGGCGATAGACCGATCCAGTTCCTTATTACTATACCTAGAGATAGAGTTAGACAGTGTTAAACCTTCAACAAGTCAGCCACATCGCTCCAACTTCTGGCATAGTACACAACGGGGCCCTTGTCGGAGCCGTCTCCCCTTTCTTTCACCTCTACGCCCATTGAAACCGCCTTTGCTCGAGTGGATTCCTTATTGAATATAACACCAACCCTACTCTGCAATATCGACAAAAGATCTGTCCGGCTGTCACCTATGTACATGAAGTCATTGTCAGCCAGCAACGACTTCACCAAATCCACCTTATCGGAACCAGTCCTAATTGAAACTGAGCGGTCAAACTTTCCGGTGCATATACCAGCATCATCAAATTCAAATTCATTCACCAATATCTGTATGGTACTAGGGTCCACGCCGTTTCTCCGGAGGACTTCCTCAATAGTTATCTTGGACCAGTTAACGCTCAAAATAGTAACTGGGATGTTCAACTTCCTGCAACTGGACAAAAACGGAATAAAACCACCTTGAATTTCCACTTTTTCAGCCACCGCTTGAAAGTCTTCCCTTGTTAAGCCCTGGAATAGCTTTAGTCTCTCGATTTCGCTTATCGAAGCCTGTTCCACCGACCTCATCTTTTGCTGGTAGTGCAACTCGGAAAGAGTTGCAGCCATTTTTTCGTCTGCATTAAATTTGTCAAGCGCGGCTCGGTAGACGTTGGAAAAATACGAAAAGGGAGGCCTATAATTAGGCTTCTTATGATAGCATGCTTCCGCTAAAAACTGAATTGTATCCACCTTTGTGACGGTCTCGTCCCAATCGGTGACTACCTGCCTGACCATTCTACGTAACATGTACTGATTGGGGCCTATAAGTGAAGCCGGGTGAAATGTGAAATTGTCTATAAGAAAATGTGAATAGGAGAAGCGAGTGCATGAAAATGTCAACAAATTTATTTTCGACATTATTCCGCAGCTCATTTCCGCTCGTGACGTGACAAGCAGAGATCAGCGAAGGGTGAACTGCATTGGACACGCATTTTTTTTTTTTTTTTTCTGCTTTATAGGTGGACAGGTTTAACACCAATAGCACATTAATCTGATTAGTTCCGTAATCCATCAAGTTCGGCATATACGAAACTTTACCGTATTATGGTCGTAACTAGGGTGGGGACATGTGTGAACAGCAATCGTTCCGAAGTCTGAGAAGTGTGACTTTGATGTGAAACTCGCAGAGGCTTTCTCGTGCATGCAGATCAAAAATCTCCGCAGAAAGCTAAGCAAAATTAGGTTAAGAGCTAAAAAGCCAAAAGCATAAATAAATACGATGCTGATGGACACCACATAGGTGTCCCACGCAACCAAACGGCCATATTATTGAACTTAGAGGTAATACAATACAAAATCGTCACCTATTCTCCTTGTATTAACAAAAAAAAAATGAAAAATAAAAATAAAAAAAAAAAAGAAAAAGAATCAAGGGATGTAAAGTTTGCATTTGCGTGAAGGTGGTGTTTCGTTAGAATTGACCCACCTTAACACAAAAAAAAAATATGTAAAAAATAAAAACAGTAAAGGTGTTCATTTAATTCATGCATTTAGGCTAGGATTATTATTTACATTATTACATTATTAATTTTCTTGTTAGAAAGCAAGAAATCATAACTTTAAAAGAAGCGTTCTGTGGAATAGAATACCCGTGATATTTCAGAAGCAGAAGTGTGGACTCAGCTTGGGGCGAAGCTTAAAAGTACTGGCCAAAACATTTTTTGAGAGTTAGCCTTTATAACAAGTCGTGTAAAATTTTACCTTTCCCGTATTGTCGTACTTTTTTTTTTTTTTTTGTGCGTGCGGTGACCTACCAGAGCGATGCTTTTGGTGCCTGCAGAAAACCCATCTTCTGCACAATATGCTAAAGTGCAAAATACTTCATACATGGAAAATAATTTCGCCTGCATGCACAAAGAGACTTCCTGTATTCGGAAGTCATCCCCATAGGTACCATTGGTTTTATGTGCAGGAATGTTTTAGATATGAAGGCGAAAATAGGAACCTGTAAGCGCATACTCTACAAAAATAGAGAAAAAATAATAATAATAATAATAGGACAAAAAATAAAGTCTTAAATTAAATATGAAATTAATAATATTAAAATCAAATTCATCTACATCAAAAAAAAAAAAACATTTAATGCAGCCAATGCAGCTAATGCATTTAATGCAAAATGCATATGCTGGCATACAAACCTTCTTTTTGAGTTAAAGTTCAACAAAAACAACAAAACGCAGTAGAAGAAACTTCCACATATGTTGAGTGTATGTATCAAGACCAATCGTATCTGCGAAAGAAGAACACAACTTGGGTCACCTTAGACAATCCCTCCTAGCTAAGACACAATGTGCAACCATACACTGCCGGGCAGCACCACCACTAACACTGTGTCTCAGGCACCTTAAATCAATGCAGTTTCACCTCCACAAAGGTAAATATAAAACAAAGAGAAACAGCGTATAATAACCATCATGGTAAACATCGAATCCACAAAACAGAACAACAAAAAAAAAAAAAAAAAGCTATTATGGATCAACAAACAACAATGTTAGAGCTAGTGCTATAACCAACAAAAAAAGTAGCTACATTCTCTGTCTAGACTCCTTGGCATCGGGCCTCCCCCAATGCACTAGATAGACGCACTTATGCAACGAAAGATTTTTTTTTCCACCTTCTTAGATGGATGTCATGCTTGGTAGCAGAGTTGACGCAAGAAAATATAAAATATAATGGGGATCACCTGCAGGCGGGCGATGGTTGGGCTAAAATGTTAATCCCGCGGACTCACTACTGCTAAAGTCCCACATCACCTGGGTCAGTTCCCCAAATAATATCAGCTGCTACGCCTAAATGGGAAATTGCCAAGTGGTAGTAGCGCCAGTTTGATACAAAAAATAATCTAAGGTTAAAAGAAAAGCCGAAAGAATCACCCAAAAAAATAATCGACCATCTTCGATTTTTAGTTTCCATAAATCCGTGGAAATGCTCATCTTGGCTGGGCCCATTTGCATATTCTGAGATCTGGCATACCCTGCGCACTAATGCCTCCTAGATACAGTGCTATTTTTTGCAACCAAATTTTGGCGTGACCCCATTTCTTTTATCTCGCTGTCGTAAATTTACCGTTTTTACTCTGTTGTAGTCTTTCTGCCTCTGCTATAGTTCTTCCCTTCGGACTTGCAAATTTTTGACCCAACCTGCCGTTTTTTTTCACCGCCCTGGGCGCGGCGCACTTTGTTTAGAAAAACTGCCAGATACTTTACGTTCTTCTCCTAGCCAAGTGGATATCAAACAGGATGGACAACAAACCTAAGAGACAACGACGTAGCTACGCCTGTGGACCATGCAAGTTGCTAAAGATCAAGTGCGACTTGCAGACTCCCTGCAGCGGGTGCTTGAAGTTCAAAAGAGCTGATAAGTGCAAGGAAGACCCACCTCAACCTCCGTCTGCAGAGGAATTGTCCAAGACCCTTGAGCGGAAGAAGAAGTCCTTGACCAGGAAGCAACTGCTGCCGCCAGAGGTTTTCTCTACGGTCGATCCAGGCGATGCACAAGTTCATTCTGGCCATCCTCGTGGGATTGCGACGGTAATGCCCTCTTCCGGGGCCCCTCAACCGAATCCGGTACCCATCATAGGGAGTCAGTTACCGCGAATACACCATCCGCCGCCTACCCAGGTGAGCCATTATGGGTTTCAGCTGCTGTACCCCTACCAGTATGGACAGAAATTCCCCTACGGTATTCAGCAATCTGTCGCTTCACTGGGCCAACCTCATGCTCCTGCTCACGCACCTGGATATCCACCTCTTACCATTCACCACGTAACGCAGAGACAGCATAACCAGCAGCATCAGCTACCACCACAAGCTCTTTCACAACAGGATCAATTGCATCCTCAACCTCAACATATTCAGCAGGCCCTCCCTCAACCTCAATCTCAGCATCAACCTTCAGCACATAGTAAACCCTTGTACTATCAGTCGCCCTTAATCCGATACGATTACCACGACGCCCAGCAACCTCCAGCACCTTCCTCGGAACCTGCTGCTGCACCGTCTCATGTACTTGCGGAATCCGTAACCATCCATCAGCCCGTACAGCAAGATCAGGCATCACTCAAGAGATCAACTCTCTTCGACGATACATTGGTTATGGCCGCTGTCGACCTTTCTGAATTAATAGACCTTTTTCCTTCCACTTTTGAAGAGGGTAAGTCTTTGATAGATGTAGCCATTTCTTCTCATAATCCATTGTTCCGCTACGATAAAGATGTGCTCTGGGGAGAATATGTAAGGTTCGCCAACGAATACAAGGATCCAAAGGCACCAGGAAGAGATCTTGCAACAGGGGCTAGTTTTGAAATACATACTGCCAGAAATCTTAGCATTTTGTTGATTTATTTTGCAATTGGTTCACTATTCTTAGACAATGCGCTTGTCTTGGGAAGAATAGACTTTGCCAAGCACATAAGGACTATACTAAGCAGGTATGATACTGTTAGAGACATTCAGTACTTGATTGACTTCCACTTTGCCTTGAGAGGCTACCTTTTGCATTCTGAATTGGTTTTAGACCACTTCCTTGAGTTCAACAACTTGTTAAGTTGTATATCTCTAAATGACGAATTTATGGAGCTAATCACTGAGAAACCTGTTTATTCGTCTAATACTTTGGTGCTCAGGTCGTGGACTAAGATAAGAGCAGTTCAAATAGAATTCCCCTTTTTTGAAGCCAGAGGCTCCTTACTATCTGTTTGGCAATTCAAAGACCTGATTTTACCCCACAAGGAGGTCATCAACTTTGCCTTCTACGATGGGAATGATTTGACTACAATGCTAGAAGATGACACAGCCTCTGGGCCTAGGTTTGGACCAGAGCTCTCTCATGGAGTAACTAAATTCTTCATTGACATCTGGGCTATATACTATAAGCGAGCAGAACAGTCTCCACTTGTAAAGGATATCGTTAGATCGTATTTGGAATTGTACGGCGAGGTTTATAACCTAACTAGCAAAGAAACATCTAAGTACGAAAAGATGAAGAAGACAGGGGAGATATCTAGATCCATATTAACACTGAGACAGTCCCTCCTCTCGTTAGCGAAAAATCAGGTCACCCTCTCCTTATTTACTCGGTGGTTGAGTTTTGTTCGGATTGAGTCTACTTACTTCCCGCTGTTAAGGTACGCTTCGTATATAACCTCGATAATTTCTAGTTTAAATCATTTCCGTTTCTTGGTGGAGCTGTGTCCTCACGATGATATTATTAAGCTAATCGCTGATGAATTTGGTTTCTATATCTTCCACTATTTCCAAATTGGAATAATTTTCCAGGCCATTTTCAACGTTACTGTGTCCAACTTTTTGAACTTACCTAACTCAAATAATGTCTTACGGCTACAAGAAATCTACGACAAACTTTCGAATGACTTGCAATTCGCTACAAAGAAGTTCAAATCGTCTTCAATATATACCGATTATTTGAGCAAGGTACCCGCGTGCAGTGTTCCGTTTCAGATTGTGGATACATTGGTTGCATTAGGACCAGAACTAATCAACAGTAGATGTGAGAAGTTTCATGATTTCATAGAAATCATCTACAGCAAACTTGACAATAAACTGAAGAAATTCATTGAGCAAAGACAGTTTGGATCGAATGAGGCCTTTAAGAGGTATCTTGAAAAGGTGTGGGATTTATTCACTTACTTGACAGCAGAAGAACAAAGGAATAAGCAAATTATCATCCACGATGGGTTTTATTTGGATATGGATTTGATCAATGAATGTAAAGACAAGTTCAATGGGATAGTATTCACTAAAGATTTGGTCAATAACTACATGAGGGATGTTTCTGAGCCCAACCTTTGGCTGCAAAATTAATAGTGAAGCAAATAGGCGGAGTTCTTCGAACTGAGGACACACAGTAGAGCATAATGGAAATAGGCGTAAGGTGCAACCAGTTGATTGTTTTAGATTCAGGCGTAAAGTGTAAATCTGGTTTTCGGAAGAGTGACCACTCCGTATAGACTTAAAGCTTTTATTGGGGCAATGGAGATATGTACAAACTCTGTTAGACGAAGTTTGAAGAAAATCGGATTAGTAAGTAATCTAAGACAGAATAGAGATTCAAAAATACGTCATCATGCGGGAACTAACGTCGGGGCTATCGAAGCGAGCGGGTACCATAAGGTGACACACCAAGGTCGCGCCTCTTCTACAGCTAAGCCAGAGCTGCAAGGTCCTAAAAGTCTATTTCGATCGTTCGCAGGTGCGACCCCCGTACGTTGCTAGGTATGTACCGGACCGCTGATTGCCAAGTCAAAATACATTCAATGGCTATATTATGGTGATATGATAGAAAATAATTATAGAATACTTTAGAATATGAACCATCCGATCGTTATCTATAGATACTGTAAGAATCGCTGCAGCTAGAGCAGAGTTAAAGAAAACGGAAGTAGAAAACCGAAGTAGAAAACCGAAGAAGAAAACCGAAGAAGAAAACCGAAGAAGAAAACCGAAGAAGAAAAGATGTCTCAGTCTGAAGGAAATCACTCTTGCAGTCTCTTTTAAGCTTTCCTCGTTCAGTAAGAACATAAGGGAAAAGAGAAAACGGGGCTTGTCATGCAGCAGAAGTGTACCACATCAGGAAATGGTTACATTTCTTATCAACCTACTCAGCAACGTTTATCTGCAAAGACCTCTTAGCCCCCACTCTTCTCTGCATGACTGATTTACGCCAGACTGGTGTCATTTATGTGAATAGCTTATCCACTAAACTTGCTCAATCCGAAGCTCCCATGCATGGTGCGCAGCCCCCTGCTCCCCTCCCCTTGCGCATCGATCTTTCCTCCTAGCGCCGCTATTTTTTAATTTTAAGCTTTTATTGCGGAAAAAATTAAAACGTTCCCCAGACCATCTTAGGTGCCAACAGTCGTCGAAGTGAAATAAAGTTTCGAGAATCTGGAAAATTTAAACGATACCATCGACCTCCACTAAGTTCCATCTACTGGTGATCCCTTCCTCTCTTTTGCCTCCAGTGGCTCAGCTCCGGAGTCCCCATGTAAATCCCATGTGGACCCATCCAACGCACCCTTGCTAAACCTGTGCCTGGTTTTTTTTTTTTTTTTTTTTTTTCTTTATTTTATTTTTCTTGGTGGTTCGCTAGCACTGCCAAGTTTTTCAGCTGCTACGCCCACCAAGGCAATTTCGGGGGGCTGCTCATCAGCTTGTAGCGGGACGGGGGCATTTCTTTTTACGTGAAAACTGCTGCTAGTCTTTTTCTGACGCTTATATAGGACAGAAAGCCGAGCAAAAATTGAAGTACAACTAGGGGCTACTTTTTTATTAAGTTTTCGTTTTTCATATTTCATTTCTTCACCTAGCTCGCTTTTAATTGTTTTGTTTCACATATACCAGACATGTACAACTTGCTATCAACACAAATTTTTTGTCTCTTTCTTGTCGCAACAGGCCTCGTTTCAGCAAAGAACGTTGGCCCCTTGAAGCTCAACTTCGAGGTGCACAGAGGTGATGACACCGACACTATGGCCAGAAATGCCGAACCGTACTTAATGAAGAGAGACAGTGTGGATGTGGTTCTCGGGAACGCAGCCACCTTCTATTTGGCCACATTGGTTGTAGGCTCAAACCAGAACGAAGTCACTGTCCTTGTAGATACCGGGTCGTCGGACCTTTGGCTCATGGCCCACAACGTTGACTGTGTCTCCGTTTCTTCTACCTCCAAGAGAGAGTACAAGAGAAGAAGTAACCCCATCATGAATAAGGACGTTGCCCCTACCATCAGCGAAGAAGAAAAGGATACCACTCCTTCCAAGGTCGAAGAGAAGTGGTTCTTTGGCACCGACGTCACCATCACCATTGGCGGTGGCAGTGGCGGTGGTGGTGGCAGTTTCAACACAGGTAGCTCCGGCAACAGCGGTTCTGAAACTAACACCTGTACTCTGTACGGTTCGTTTGCTACTGAGTCGTCCACATCATTCAACAGAAACTCCTCCGCTGAGGCCTTTTCAATCTCCTACGCCGACGGTACTGGTGCTCGGGGTGTTTGGGGTTACGACACTGTCGTAGTAGGATCTGCATCGTTATCTGCGCTTTCCTTTGCCGTGGCCAACTACTCCTCGTCCAACATCGGAGTGTTGGGAATTGGCTTGCCAGGTTTGGAAACAACTTACTCTAGTGGTAGCTCCAACTCTTACATGTACGAGAACTTGCCCATGAAGTTAAAATCGGAAGGATTCATCAACAAAAACGTTTATTCGCTCTACTTAAACTCGGCCTCGGCTTCAGAGGGCTCTATCTTGTTTGGTGCCGTTGACCACGCAAAGTACCTGGGTAACTTGGAGACCGTGCAAATCATCAACAGCTACCGTAGTTCTGGCTATGCTGACCCCATCAGGTTGGAAGTTTTACTCAGTGGCATCTCGTTCAACAACTCCGGTTCTCTGACCACCATTTCTGACAACTCCTACAGCGCCGTCTTGGATTCCGGTTCAACATTATCATACTTACCTACTAGTCTCTTCAACAGACTTGGTAGCATGCTTGGAGGCTCTTACTCCAGCACTTATGGTACTTTCATCCTTCCCTGTACTTCAAACTCTGACTACAAAATCACATTGAACTTCAGTGGAGCCACCATCTCGTTCCCCTTGTCTGCCGTGTTGCTCTCGTACCGTGGAACACAATGTCAATTGGGGATCTTAGAGCAATCAAGCTCTTCCTACGCCTTGTTTGGAGATAACGTTTTGAGGCACTCGTACATTGTGTACGATCTTGATGACTACACCGTCTCCTTTGGTGAGGTCAACTACACAGACGAAGAAGACATTGAAATCGTCACCTCCACCATCCCTGGTGCCCAAAGAGCTTCAGGTTACTCATCTACATCGTACCAAACCGCCGTCACTGAGGCCAGTGCGGCCACTACCATTACATACAGCACGGGCACGTTAACCCAGACCACTGCCTACATTGGTACTGCCGTCTCAGTTGACTCCAGTGCCACTGCCGGGTCCAGGAACGGCACCAGCTCGGGGTCTTCCAACTCCAACTCGGGTTCGAGCTCGAGCTCGAGCTCCAGCGGTACCAAGCTGTCGGGAGCAGCAAGACTCCTTGATACCTTGCGCAGTCCGGTTGCAGTTGTGGTTATGGCCCTTACATTTTCTGCATGCTACTTCTAAAGAGGAGAAGGAAAATAATTATAATAAGTTTAAGATAAGGCTTAAATTAGGTTTACAAAAAGGTTCACTGGTTACACCGGTGGTATATAGAACAATACGTACTAGATAGAAGCTCTACCCGATTCAGTTCCTCCAGATATTTGTTGGTCTGAGAGGCTCTACGGGTAGCTGCTGCTATTGACCAGTCTAATACACCAAAAAAGATATAAGAAAAAATAAAAATAAAAAATAAAAGAAAGTGTAGAGGGCATTTCTAGCCTTATCTGTGATTGCCTCCATGGGCTCTGTTGCAGTGCTGTTTAAGATTTGACCCGTCCAGCCCTTTTGATCTGCTTCTGGCACTAGCCATGACTGGGTGCACAGCTTAACTTGAGTGGTTACGGCATATAGTGTGCATATACCATTCAGAAGAGGAATTTGAGACGGTTTCAAGTGCACCTGTAAAATTCGTAAATTTCACACTTAACGTTCAGCCCACGGTGGATTCCGTGTCGCTAGAACATATTTCATCCTCACTCACCATAGTAAAGGGCCCTGGTAACCGACGTAGAGTGTACTCTTGTCGCTGCCCTACACTACCTCAGACGGTAACTAGCAGCCTCTTGCATGCAGCAGTGCAGCAGAGTGCGCAGACTGCATGCACCACACTAACGCATTAAGGTAATAACCTGGAAATTAATCCTATTCAGGGCAGCTACTTAGGTCCATTTTTTTTTTCTTTTTGTTTGTTTGCTCTTCTAGATTCCTACTTAGGACCCGCTTGGCCTTCAACTCGTTTACTGCCTATGTCGTTCAAGTATTTAAAGTTTGTAATTAGCATTTCGCAAACTCCTTCATCAGTAATGACAACCTCCTGCACAATGCCGCTAATCTGTCGTATAAACTGTGTGCACGTCATGCAAACCCGGAGCCTGATGCAATACTGCATCGGTCGTCTGAGCGAAGATTTCTTTGATCTGAGAAGTACGCAGGATACTGCTCACTACAAAGTAAGAACATGTCTCTCTTTCTCGCTCAGTCTCTCGATTCCAGGACTTGTTCATAATATCTGACCCAACGTGGCAGTCCATACTTTTAAAAATGTAAACGTCCACCTTCATCCCTTCTCAGCCCTGCCAGATCGCCCTCTATCTAAAATAAGAAACGGAAAAAAAAATAATAATACCAAAAGAAAAAAAAAAAAAAAAAAAGATAAAATAAACTGAAAAAAATATTTCCATCTGCAGGTCGCTGCGTCACCGGATTGTTGCGCTACCTGCGCTAGTATTGATTACAAAAAAGTATCATTTGTAATCATGTCTGCTTCAGAGCACCTCCTGATAGGACCACCCACTGGCTACTAGTAACTAGAATCAAATCACCTCGACATGGACAACGAAAACCTGTCGCCCCCGCAGCGGAACAGCCCCAGCGAGGACCGCCAGCGTCTGCCAGAATCCGCCGCCCCTCCGGGGGCCAACCCGCGGGATCCCTCCGCGGACCCCAACGCTCGCCCCGATGCGTCCTCAGAGGGTGCACCACCAACACTGGACCCGCGTCCTGTGAGACCCATACTCACAACCAACGTGACCGGCGAGTCCAACAGAGACGAGCTCAACTTGTTTGAACGGTTCATGGATGTGTTCACGGCAGGGAACAGACCGTCGCTGGCGTCCCTGGAGCATCCCTTGGAGTCGCCTACTACTGCAATGGGATCAGCCAGTGCAAGAGATACGCCAAATTCCACAGGATCCACCACAACTAATGCAGCCACTGCTGAAACAAACCACACCGGTGGGGCCATCATCATCACGGTTAGCTACGTCTTTTCAGACGAGAACAACCCGCAGCTGCCCAACCGGTCTGGCTCGCTCGTTATGAGCCTTCCGAACACGCCGGCCAACAGAGACCCCTCCACGATCCAGGAAATAATATCGTTGGCGACCCAGATGGCGTACCTGACCATCGTGAGTGGGTTCAAGAAGGCTCAGGGTATCACCCTCGAAAAGTTTGAGAGCTTTCCCGTGAGGAGCCTCGACACAGTGAGCGGGCGGTCGTGCTCGATCTGCTTTGAGGACTACGAAGAACCGAAGGTGGTAGTAGAGAAGGCGGACGAAGATGGCGACTGTGCTTCTGCTAGCGGAAGCTCTAAAGAAGACCATTCAGACGGCCCTCGCCGAAAGAAGAGGAAAGTGGTGGAAGCCGGTGACAACGCAGATGCCAACGCAGACGCCAGCACGAGCCCCGACGGCGATAACGCAGACGCCAGTACAGCCTCCTCCAACGACACCGGCGCCGGTTCCGTTACTGTCAAATACCTCTCCGATTACACCGGCTCGTTCCCTCACGCCCCCGTGGAGATGCCCTGTGGCCACATTTTCGGCAAGAACTGTCTCTGTGAATGGCTCAGAGACCATACCACCTGTCCCTTGTGCCGAGATTCCGTCGCAGAGCCTGTGGCTCAGACGGCAGACGGACCATCTGTCACCACAAATACCTCCCAAACATTCACTAATCTCCTAAATTTACGATATCCGCCCCGGCTGCCGCTCGGCGGGAATGAAAGCGGCTCCACCTCACCTGTAGCGGCCGCCAGAGGCTCTACGGGAGGCGCAGGAGGATTTCAGAGTACCGCTAGAAGAGGTACTTCCGCGTACTCGTCGCTCAACCGTATAGACTCGATGGGTCCAGTGAGACATACCCCTCCCAACGTTCTGCCGTCTGGAGTCCGGAGAGGCGACGAGGGAGTTTTATCCCAACTATTTGCATTTTTAAGAAGGCCACCTGCATCGCACGAAAGCTTGTTCCCGACGGGAGTTTCCAGCCGGCGAGGTGCCGACGGCGTAGTTACCACGTCCAGTGAGAGAGACACTAATGAGATTATAGATTATTTGAATTTGAGAAGTCTCACTGACGACGCTGATGGTAGTAGTTCTGGTGCCACCTCTGGTGCCAACGACGCCCCCAGCAATAATAGTGGAAGCTCTGCTGACGCCAACAGCACTAATTCTACTGGAAACGAGTCGGGTAATGGGGATGAAGCTGAGAGATAGCAGAGTGGAAATGGCCGGTTACGTACATAGAGCATTATATAGTGTAAATTAATTATATTCTATTATTTAAGGGCTGGCTATGTAGTGAATCGTCCTCGGCATGTTGTCCGTTATACCTCCTTCAAACCAAGCTATCTTTGACGTCCATGGAAGCCTTGCAACTGATTGGTTTTAGCTTCAGCGGTATGCTAGAATGAATACCAGTGACAATAGTGATGTAAGGGGTAAAGGAGAGTCGATGAATGTTGATACTGATTCTACAGGCTCATACTAGGACTCTTCCGCTCGAAGGTCTTTCTTGAACCCTTGCGCAAAGTATCGGGAAGACTGGTTATTTGATGCGGTTAGGAAACGGGTACGGATCCAAATGAAACAAGGGAACTAGTATAGATCATTCGATAGTCTACTGTATTCTGTGTCAAACGGTCAGCACACTTTCCAACCAATTCAATTCTCCACTCTATTTAAAGCTGGCATTCCTTCCAATTAGTATATTCTCTACTCTATTTGAAGAAGTTGGCATACTTAGCCTTCTCTGCCTCCTTCTTCTTCTGAACTAACGACTCGGCTCGCTCGAGCTCCTTGGCTATACCCTTATCTTCAGGAAGGCACTTCTGTGCACTCGTAAGCTCTGCTACTGCCTCTGTATACTTCTTCAATTCGATAAGAGCGCTTCCTTTCCGAGAGTATGCCTTCGCCAAATCTACCTTGGTCACAAGATGCACCAGCTCGTCCGTCTCTATCAAAAAGCTGGAGTACGCTACAGCGGATGGCCAGTTTTTGAGGTGGAGGTTAACTAGTGCCAAGTTCAAGTATAGCTTGATCTTGAGTTCAAAGTACTTCTTGTACCACTCAGGCTCCTGATCCTGGTCAGGGATGTACTCCATCACATACCTCAAGCACTTTTTGTACTTGAGCATCGCACTTTGCTTGTCGCCCTTCTGAAAGAGAAGCGTCCCACTCTGCTTAATCTTCGTTGACGCTTCGTAAACGCTCTCAGATGACTCCTTATCGATATGGATATCATCCTCTGGGTACTCCTCATACACATCGCCTCCTATCTGATCGTATGAAGCGTTGAAAATTGGTACTTCCATGCCTTCTTCCCACTCTCCACATCCGCTGATCTGTACCTGTACTTTGGGGAAGTTTTGTGAGTCGGTGTCCACTCTTTCCACCTCTCTAACCACCGATTTGCCGTGGATCACCTTACCAAACACCGTGTGCTTTCCAGTTAAGTGTGGTTGTGGGTATGTGGTGATGAAAAACTGAGAACCGTTGTTGTTGGGGGTTCCATCATTGGCTAGGCAGACCAAGAACGGCTCGTCCAACGCTTGTGACACATTCTCGTCCCCAAAGGGCTCTCCGTAGCTGCCCAGTCCTACTTTACTTGCATTTAGATTGTCACTTTGCCCGTAGACAACATCACCTGCTTGAATAACAAAATTTTTGATGACCCTATGGAAAAGGTTGCCCTGGTACTGCTTGTGGTTGCACAACTGGAGGAAGTTCCTGCATGCCATCGGGGCCAAGGACTCTTCAAGCTCTACGACTATCCGGCCAACGGGGGTCTTGTCTATGGAAATATCCAAATATGCACAAGGCTTCACCGTTTCCACAATCATTCCTAAATCTGGCCTTGGAGGGATCAATAAAGAGACCACCACTGTCAGTGTAAAAAAAAAAAAAATTGCAGCTACTCTTTTCATCTCTATGTGTTTCCTGCATGTAGTGTACTTTTTTGCAGCACGAAGCTCATCTCCTACTGTGTCTAATGGAATGTGACACTGGCCATAGTAATCCCACTACTCTTCCTGAAGTCGATAGCCTGCCCTCAAGGACTACCCCTTGTGCAATGTCTCCATCGAAGCCATTGCTGCCTCTATTTAGGGGGACACTCCTTGGATCAAGAGGTATCATTATGACCTGCATATAACTGTTTTTGCAGCACTGAACCTCAAGCTCCCATGGTGCCTATGAAGTTTGCTTCTACAGCACACCCTTTACTCCTATAGTATTGTCAAAACCAACCTCTTTGACTTATATTTCGTATGTTTTCCAAAGTACCCAACCCTGCTTTGAAAAAAAAGTTGATCCCGGCTGTTCAAACGATCCCCATCAGGTTCAATTCCGGAGTCTACAACGCTCGTGAAAATGTGAACCAATTGCTCGAAGTTTCCGACCGCTCATCGTACATTCTTGCTCAGTACATCCCTGAGCCAGCCAGAGACGCATTTCTTGCGATCCGCGCATTCAATTTGGAGGTAAACAAAATTAATGATGGTGGTTCCAACCGCCAGTCGACTGCTTCCAAGGCGTCATCACAGCTCTCTCAGTCCATGGGCATCTCCACAGTAGACGTCAAGTTCAAATTTTGGTCCGACTTACTTGGTAAAGTGTTCCAGGATCCTTATTCAGAGCAAACTTTGGGCGAACCCATTGCTATCTTGTTGAGAGAAGCCCTCAGAAACGACTTGAATTTGGATATAATGTACTTCCACCAGTTTTTGCAAACTAGGAGACACTTTTTAAAGACTGCAAGTTTCCAGAATGCACAGGAAATCTGTTCTTTTGGTGAGGGAACGTATTCCCAATTGAACTACCTCACCCAGGGATTGTTGTTGTCTCCCTCTATATCCCCTTCTACCATCAGCTTGTTAGAATATTCGCCTACTTTGCAGCTGAATGTGACAGACATAGGGGCCCATATTGGACAGGCGACAGCCATTAGTTCAATGATCTTGGGATTGGAATACTATTCCAAGACCCGTAATCAGATAACCCTTCCCGTAGACTTGATGACCAAGTATGAATTGTCGCAAGAGGATGTGTTCAGAATCACTCAGGGCCACCAGTCCGGAGATCTGGAAGAAATACGTGAGAAGTTGAAATCCGTAGTGTACGATACTGCCATTGTAGCAAACGACCACATTTTGACTGCGAGGTCCAAGTTGAACAATGTAAGAGAAGAAATAAAGGAGGTGGTGAAGGAAAATGCCCTGAAAAATGAAGCTCTCCAAAGGTTTAGTAAAAAGTGGAAGTCAGGTATTCCTGATGTGATATTCACCCCATTTTTGGTCAGCATTCCTACCAGCTTGTACTTAGAAAGGTTAGAAAAGTGTGATTTTGATATTTTGAGTAAGAAAATGCAGCAAAAGGAGTGGAAGTTGGCCTACAGATCGTACATGGCCTACCATAAGAGAAGAATATAAGGTGCAGGCTGACGACGGAGAAAAAGGAGCATCTCACTCTCCAAAAGAGGGTGCAAGTATCCATTCCAACGGAACTTGGGGATTCTACTAACCACGACTAGCGTGCTGTTCCAAATGGGCCAGACTCCTTCGCAAGTAAGGAAGTTAGCAAACCTAGTGCTCTCTCTCCACTCACGTGCGGCTCTTTTCCACACCCATCGCGAGAAATGGCTGCTTACCCAAAAGAAGCAATCCAAACTCCAATTCACTCCAACCGACTACGATTTTGTCCAGACCATGCTCAAGCATCCAAAGCAGCCCAGTGGATCACCTTCTGTACACCACCTAGACACATCACCTCTTCGACAGATCTCCTTCCACACTTCACCTCCTCGACACACCACCTTCCACACATCACCTCTCCCCCATACATAGCCAAAGACCAAATATCGATATCCTGTATATAGTCATTCCACAAAGCCGCCCCCTCGCGCACCTCTGTTGCTTCGCGGGTGCGTTACGTATCAACAAAAATTCACGGAAAAGAAACCAGCTGTAGCATCTTCTTAAGAGACCAATTACATCAAGCCCAACCCTCTAATTTTGCGTGTATTTCCCCGTACCGCTTTGGAGAAGTCGAATTGGTATCTATATACAAAAAAAAAAGCGCAAATCGGGACCCCTTTGCTAACTTTTTCTTTTGTTTTTTTACGTTTTACGCTGATTTTTCATTTTTTTCTCTCTTTTTCACACTGCAGAGCGTATTTTTTAGCTTCACTGATTTGAATGATCCGTCTGTTGATGCCATCGCCGGCGCCAGGCGCCAGTCCCAGGGTCGGAGGGAGCCCTGCTCCTAGCGTTGGCACCCCCTCATATTCAAGATACCAGCAACAGCACGCTGCTGCTCATATCCGTCCGCATGTCCACGTCAACATCGACCCGGTTACGTTGGTGATCAACGAGTGCATGATAATTTCGTCCGCGATGCGAAAACTGAGCAGATGGTCTCAGAGCGGTGTAGCCGCCATACTTGGAGCTGGAGACATGTTTGGAAGCGGGAATCACAGTGGTAACAATGACTTTGACTTGGACTTCAACTCGCTCAATGGTGGCTCCCTGGCAGGAGCAGCTGGCTCAGCAGGAGCTGGCGCCTTATCTAGCGGCGCTGCCAGCGCGATTGGGGCAGGCCATTCGTCTGCCAATGCTCGCATCAAATCCGACAGTCCACTTCTCTCTTCATTCTTCCAGCTCAAATCCATTTTGAGCGAGCCCCACAACTCGTCGCTAGACGTGCTCGACAGTCTAACGTTGTTGCAGCCGTTCTTGTTGGTGATCAAGTCGTCGTCAACTTCAGGTTACATCACACTGTTGGCACTTAACTCGATTTCCAAATTACTCAACTACAATATCATATCCATCAACTCGATAAACATCCAGAACTCAACCATCCAGATCATCTCGAGCTTGACCCACTGTAGATTTGAGGCCGCCGACCAAAACTCCGATGATGCTGTGTTGTTGAAGGTGTTGAGGCTCCTCGAGCAGATTTTGGACTCAGACTTGTCCAACTTGTTGCCGAACGAAGTGGTTTCCGAGGTGGTCCAGACCTGCTTATCGTTGGCCTGCAATAAGAAGAGAAGTGAAGTGTTGAGGAAGTCGGCAGAGATGTCCATGTTTCTGATCGCCTTCCGGATCTTCAGCCAGTTGAAGGACTTGCCAGTGGAAACTGCTACTGACGATCTCCAGACCAACTTCCAGGACACCCAGCTCCCAGAAGACATCATCGGCGGAACTTCCAATGGGAGCAAAGCGGACTTAAGCAGAACAGAGAGCAGAAAGGACTCTCTTGAGACCAAAACTGACTCCATTGAGACCAGAAAGGACTCTATTGACGTCCCACCCTTTGGAATCGTCTGTATCAACGAGTTCCTTGGCATACTCATCTCCATGATATCGCCCTCAAATCAGTACCAGCACATGGAAAGCACCCGAGTGTTCGCCTTGTCGCTTATCAACACTGCCATCGAGGTTTCTGGGGAAGAGATTGTCTCCCACCCTTCGCTAATGAGCCTTGTCAGCGACTCCATTTGTAAGCATGTATTACAGATCATGACGACGTCTGACTCTCCCGCTCTCCTTCAGGCTTCATTGCAGTTGTTCACCACCATAGCCATCGTATTGGGCAAGCACTTAAAGTCCCAGATAGAGTTGACTTTAACGCTAATCTTTAGATCGATTTTACCCACCGAGGCAAAGAACGAGGCTGCTAAGCGAACTGCAACCACCGCCAATGGAGCCAACGAGCCTTTGGACCGTCTTGCTTCATCTAAGGAAATGCTAATTGAGTCTGTTTCCTTACTTTGGACCACATCCCCCATGTTCTTCACCAACCTATTCATCAACTACGACTGTGAGTTCGACAGATCCGACTTATCCTCTCTAGTTTTGAACTATTTGTGTGAATTATCGCTCCCTGAGTCTGCCCTCGTCACAACTGACAATGTTCCACCTATTTGTCTCGAGTCTGTGTTGAGTTTTGTCAGCACCATCAATGATAGAATCAAAAAGACCCAATATAAACCCTCTGAACCACACAAGTTGATCTTGAATAAAGACCAAAAGATGTCCTTTGTCAGGTGCACCGAGTTGTTGAACAAGAACCCAAAAGAAGGTGTCAAAGCCTTGCATGAAAAGGGGTTCATCAAGAACCTCGAAGACCTTGACGAAGTGGCCCTGTTCTTCTTCACCAAATCAGGTAGACTCAACAAGAAAGTGTTAGGTGAATATCTTGCTAAGCCTTCTAATTCTGACCTCTTAAAGAAGTTTATTGATCTCTTTGAGTTTGAAGGCTTACGAGTCGACGAAGCCTTAAGAATCTTGTTGAAGACTTTCAGACTTCCAGGAGAATCTCAGCAAATTGAGAGGATTGTGGAGGCTTTTGCTGACAAGTTTGTAAGATGTCAAGAAGAGGATGATAGAAAACAGGGAAGACAATTCGAGATGGGTGTCGAAATTGTAGAAAAGAATGTGGAGAAGGTTGTAGAAAAGAAAGCAGAACAAGGTGCTGCTGAAGATGAGGAAGACGAAGTCGTAAGACCTGATAAGGATGCGGTATTCATTTTATCCTACTCTGTTATCATGTTGAACACGGATTTGCACAACCCTCAGGTTAAGCAGCAAATGACCTTGGACAGCTACAAGAGAAACTTGAGGGGAATCTACCATAGGCGAGACTTCCCTGCCTGGTACCTTTCCAAGATCTACTCCTCCATCAAAGATCGGGAAATTATTATGCCTGAAGAGCATCACGGAACCGATAAATGGTTTGATGACATTTGGCACAATTTAGTCTCCTCCCAGGGAGACCAGATAGATAATGAGGAAGTGGATAATGAAGAATTTAAGAATTTGGACTTGATAATTCAATTTGACAAGGAGATCTTCAGAGAAACCGTAGATAAGATCATCAGCACTTTAATCAGAGTGTTCAAGGAGGCAAGCGATGATCATATTATTACCAGACTTATGAGTTCTATCGATAAATGTGCCAGTATTTGCTTGTTTTTCAACTTGACCGAAAGTATTGATAAGTTGATCAATGAATTGGCCGATCAGACTAGATTAGTTGACAAGAAGTATAGATCATCTGGTTCTGAAACATCCTCTGGAGCAAACGATGCATCGACTTCATCATCAAGTGCTTTGCCAGCTTCAAATTCCAATGATGCGTCCAACAGCGAAGACTCTGGTACTATTGTGGGAGATGCAGCATCAGACCGTGATGAAATTCCAATCACCCAAATTCAAATTGACAAGGGCAAATCTGATGTCATAACTGTCAGTGAAATGGCCGTTTGGTTTGGTAGAGAATTTAAAGCGCAGATTTCCATGGTTGTTCTTTTCAGGCTCATAAAGAAAGTTGACTTTAAGATAACCCTGTCTTGGAGCAACATTGTTAAGATTATTCTCACATTGTTTGAAAACTGCTTGATTAACCCAAACTTGTTTGGAGACTTCCAAAAGAGATTGCATATGACGGCCTTACCAAAGGTCAAACCGAAGTATGTTATCAATAGAAGTAAACCAATGAAGGATTCTGGTTTATTGTCCACCTTCAGTTCATTCTTAAAGGGATATCTGGATGTTCCACCTGAACCGACCGACCAAGAAGTTGAAAGTACTTTGTCTACAATCGACTGTGTTAAGAGTATCAACATTCCAAGCATATTTGAGAATGTCGCTACCAAACTGCTGCCACAAGAATTGACCTCTTTCTGCAATTATTTCTTAAATTTATTACCTGTATACCACGAGGTGTTAACGAAGAGATTTTATGAAAGTGAAACCTTGTTTATCTTTGAAATTGCTGTTTGCTTTTCATTGTTGGTAAATGAGAAGGAACTCATGGGAAATGTACTTCAAAAGTTACAAAACTACCATGATAACATATCGAAGAAGGGTCAGTTAAGACTTGCTACTTACAAGTTGTTGTTATTCAGAAAGGGTGAAGCAAAAGACGAAGAAGCATTAACTAAGACTCTTAAGGAGTTGAGTGAGTTTGACAACGATGCATTGGTTAAGAATGGACTTCAATTGATTCCTGTCTTGATCTCATTGGCAGATCATGATTCTTGGTGCCAGGATAAAGTGCTAAGCTTGGATACCTACTGGACCATCTTCAGGGTTCTTTCGACTGTTGCAACTCATTCCAAGCAGATTATAGAATTTATTTCCAACTTGAAGGAAGACAATGGCCTCAGAGCCGTACATCCAGGTAACTTTATGGTATTTTTAGGGTTATTGGACGAATTGAGCTCCTTGGGTGCCATAGGTTCCCAATATGAACAGCACATCCAACAAAACACATCAAATAATCCTATTGAATACCCTAAGGATATTATTGAATATTCTAAGAAGTCCATTGTTTTAACTTCAGAATTAAGCTCCATTACGGCCACTGAGGACTTTGTAGGGAAAGAGCTTTCATACTCGTTATACCAGGCACTTGCACACCAGTGCTTTAACCCATGCAGAGAGATTAGGACGTACGCGATTGGAATCCTTCAACTGTCCATTCTTCAAATTGAAATTAAGGACAACAAATTGGGCATTAATGCAGAGGGCGTTTTCGAATTCGTGTTGTTCCCACTTCTTTCTGAGTTATCCAAGGATGAAGTCTTGTTGACAGATCCTACTGGATTTAACAAGACCAGAGTGGAAGTATTGTCAACTGTAAGCAAGGTGTACTTGAACTTTACCAGCTCTTTCCAAGACGGTGAAACTGAGAATATCTGGCTCAGCATTTTGGACCATATGATCTCTTACAAGGAACTCAATCAGAAGCATAGAGAATTGGAGAACCGTAAGCAAAGAGAACATGGTAAGAGTACTTCCCCTGCGCTAGATGGAGACTCTGATGATGAGGCTGGATTGGAAGTATTAAAGAATTTAATTCTTGTTTTACAAAATAACGGTGTTTTGAAAAGAGAAAGTGTGGAATTATGGGAAGAAAGTTCGAAAAGAATTGGTGTATTAGATCCGGAATTGAAGAGTTTGTTGTTGCCTGAGGAAGCTGCTCCTGTCGCTGCTCCTGCTGCCGCTCCTGCTGCTGTCCCTGCTGCTGTCCCTGCTGCTTCTTCCACCGAGGAGAAAGTCGAAGTAGCTGAAAAATAGTATACAGAGAGCACTGAAGAGTAACATTACTCCTCTACCTAATTTTTTATTTTTTGCACACTGTATCTGTTATAGATAGATACCCAATTAAATTATAGACTAGCCGATACCTGATGTAGCATCTAGAAGAGAAGTACTCCAAGATGGCCCCAATGGGACTCTCCATCTCTATATGAGTATCCTGCATATAGGTGGAGAGATGAGGTATACCAGAGCCAAATTTCTGAAGGTTCGTGATCCTACCTCCAATCGTCTTTACTCACCAGTAACATGTCCAAGTCCCAGTCTTATACCGAAAGGGCTCAGACCCACCCCTCACCAGTGGCCCAGCGCCTTTTCAAGTTGATGGACTCCAAGAAGACCAATTTGTGTGCCTCTGTGGATGTGAAGTCTACCAGAGAATTTCTCGACTTGATTGACAAGTTGGGTCCCTACATCTGTCTCGTCAAAACCCACATTGACATAGTAGATGACTTCTCATACGAAGGCACTATTGTTCCATTACTTGAACTTGCCAAGAAGCACAACTTTATGATCTTTGAAGACAGAAAGTTCGCTGATATTGGGAACACTGTCAAATCACAGTACGCTGGAGGCGTCTACAAGATCGCTCAGTGGTCCGATATCACTAACGCCCATGGAGTCACTGGAGCTGGAATCGTGCAAGGGTTGAAAGAAGCTGCACAAGAAACCACTGACCAGCCTAGAGGTTTATTAATGTTGGCAGAATTGTCGTCCAAGGGCTCCATTGCCTACGGTGAGTACACTGAGAAGACTGTGGAAATTGCAAAGACCGACAAGGAGTTTGTGATTGGGTTTATTGCTCAAAGAGATATGGGAGGCCGTGAAGAAGGATTTGACTGGATCGTCATGACTCCAGGTGTAGGTTTGGATGACAAGGGAGATGGTTTGGGTCAACAGTACAGAACCGTCAACGAGGTTGTCTCCACTGGAACTGACATTATCATCGTAGGCAGAGGGTTGTTTGGTAAGGGAAGAGACCCAGACGTGGAGGGTGCTAGATACAGAGATGCTGGGTGGAGCGCATACCAAGCAAGAATTGGTAGAAACTAGAATTGGGTACATGGGTAAACAAATCTATAGCTATGTACATTCGTAAAATATAAATAAATAAGTCTATATATACATCGATATATCTATATACAGTTGTATGTATTCCTTCTATGCAAATGGTTCGTCTAGGTCATCTGACAACTTGGTTCTCATGATTTCAAAGACAAGCAATCCCACTGAGGTGGCGGGGATGGCCGTGAGGGCATTTCTGACGAATCCCTTGTACCCCAAATTAAACCAGGTCAGATTGGACTTGCGCTTGTACTTGAGTATTTGGTGGTATGTGTCGATGTACGAGTTATAGTAGAGCTTGATAAACGGCCGTTTCCGCCTTGAGGGGAAATTGGCCGCATGAGAAGCATAGTAGTTATCCAACATTTCCAATCTGGCCAAATGGATCTTTTGGATCTTCGAAATAGGATATTGTACTGCAAGGAGCGAAAATGCAGCCGATGCTCCAGCTAGCAACACGAAAGTTGACTTCAATATCTTAGTCAGTCTCGTCTTTTCCAATTTTACTAATTCTGGATCGATCTCTGGCTTCTTCCCATTCTGCGGGAGGATCATATCGAAGGTGCTCAGAATGCCCATCTTAAACCTTCGATACGAAGCAATAAGCTTATACGTGAGGTTATAGCCCTGGGTTTTGATGATTTCGAATGTGGAGAAGTAGAAAGCAAACCCCAAACTCTCCTTAATGAGAGAAAAACTGTATCCGGCAAACACCCCGGTGAGGCCGATCTCTCGAAGTTTCATGGCGCCGTACACCCAGAGATTCTGGTGTTTGCCGTTGAGTAGCTCAGCGGCATTCAGTCTCGTGTATATAGCATCTACAGGAGCAGCGGCAAAGGACTGAGCTGCTCCCGCTATGAATCCAGCTCTCCAGGTGTCTATGGGAGAGTAGAAGTAGAATTCGTCGTGTTTACGTTGAAGAAACCCGCCGCTAGTACTCGCACTTTCTAACTCCAGTTTCCTCACCCTTTTGCTCTCGTACAGGTCTAGCACCGTCAAATACGTTCCGTACAATATTAAGCCCGTAGCAGAGTTGGCCAAAAGCGGTGGTAGCACCTTCTCTGGGATAAATTTCCAGCCCTCCTTGCGGATCACGTTGATGAACATCGCAAGGGAAGAGTGCGTCCTAAGCGAGTACGGTTTTCGGTCTAGGTTATCATGCTTGGTGGCTAGCTCTCTGACGTATGCAAGGTAGTCGAATCTCGAAGGACGGAATAGTTTGACCGGGGTTCTGAGGTATAGAGCCTGAAGCTGGTATATCACTGCGCGAATCCCTGCCGTTGATAAAGTGACGGCTTGGTTGGACGACTTGTGCGTCGGCACTGCTTGTTCGTCCGTCCGTGTAGAGTGCATCGTACCAGTTCACGAAAACAGCTCCTGTTTTTATATGCTTGGTTGCCAGAATGAAACTACACTAGTCTTTCTCTTGGATCGCCTCCCATATCGGTGTTTTAATTTTGGCGCATATTTTAAAGCCGCACGGTTACCTGTTAATGGGTTCCTCCAAACAATGATGGAGCAAGAGACGAGGGTGATAGGTGAGCTAATTAGTCGCCGCGGGCGTTACAGCTTGCTCAATTTATACTAAGTGATAAGTATTGCCAATTTGTTAAGGGTTTGCAGTTGTGTATCAGGATGTTGCTCATCTCATCGATGTTTCAGAGATGCAGCTACCACATGTTTCAGACAGAGACATCTCTAGCACTTGCTACATTTTCAAAACACACACCTTTCGCTTCAGGCTATGCGCTCCGTTGCAGTATTCCTGTATTATACTACATACTCATATTTTATACAAATGGGATGGTCCTGATACCCGAGAAATCGTAGCTTGCTCCACTCTGCAGAGTCGACAATCTCACCATATGAGAGACACACGAGTTTCAGCCATTCGCACTATCAAAGGCAACCTTGTCCTCCGTTTAATATCGGGCGTTTGCTAAGCATCTCTGGTTCTCTTCCTCTATTCTGTCAGGCTAATTTGACTTTGAATTGAGATCCAGTACTAGTTTGAGACTTCAATACTTGCTCGAATCCCAGCATCAGTCTAACTACCATTCCTCTTCTGTCTTTACCTCTGGTGTACTCTTTCACTCAGTTCACAGCACAATACTGCAAAAGCGCACAAACACCTCTAAAGATCTCTGCACTACTGGTCTCTATAAAGAATAATCTCACTCTGCTTAAAGTACCTTCTGGCGTCCTCATCGATTAACACCAAAGAAAGGTACGTCCTAGCGCTGAACTTCTTATTGACATCCCTGTAAGTCGGAGTCAAGTCAAAGCCACCCAAAAAGAGACGGATTGGGATAGCCTCTCCCCTTACAGGCGCACCATCCATGATCTCGAACCGCACCACGGTCTCACTGTTGGTAATCTGGTTTGGCTGTGCGCCCACAGTTTCTCTCCTGATAAGCGACAACTCCATATGCTTGATCTTCAACCGCACAAGCAAGAAGTATATTCGCCCCACTATGACGTCCTTCAACGAGAACCGAGACTTCAGGTACTCAAACTCGATATGGAGACAGTCTTCAATGCCTACATCCATCTTTACTGTAGTAGGGATAGGCGTAGTTCCAGCCGTGGGTCCCCCAACTGCATTAGCACCTGCAGCAGCCCCTGAGCCTGCTTTCTTATCGCTGCCAATTGCCTTGACTACAGCAGAAGCAGTCGAGCTCGCTGTCGTCGTCGTCCCAGTGCTCTGGACTATCTGGTACACCCATAACTCCTTTTCCCGGGTGATTTCTGACCCTGACTTACGGTTTACACTTACTTTAATATAGTACCGCAATCTGGCGGCCTTTCCTCTATAACTTTCGTACTGCTTCTCCACATTCTTGAACTCGAATGGATATGTCTCGGGGTGGGTCAACTGAGAGGGGGCTGCTAATTCAGTAGCCAACGAGAGAAAGTCATCCAGTACTACACTATCAACGTTGGTCTCAATTGAGCCGAGCAATTGCACCCTTATGCCCAAATGCTCGACGTTTCTGCCATCCCTGGTTCTGACCGTCACTGTTCCCTTGACCGATTCGCCGTCCTTGAAAATCGGGAGCTTTTCGAGCCTTCCCTGGGGTGTTTTGACTTCTACATGCTTGCGTGATTCTTCATTGTCTAGCCGGATCTCAATGTCAAGCGGAGCCTTGAAAAAGAGCGACATTTCGGTGGTTTGGAACAAGAACAAGAGTAGCTAGTGCTGACGAGGTGGTTTTGGCTTTTTGAGAGGCACCTAGGTGGCGTGTATGCAGGATGGTGTACGCTGGTGGAGTGTGGAACAGGAAGAGCACTCAACAGAAGGTGGTGGAATTAGAGGAGATGGAAGTCGAATAACGGTAGTGGTCGTGAGGGGGTGAGAAGTTTGGTTCTGTTCACTTTCTTCTTGAAAAGAGTGATTCTAAACGCTACAACATTTTTTACTGTGTATGTCTCACTCAGAACTAAAATAGTAATGTTGCATAATTTGTTAGCGGTCAAGAGAAAAGATACCAAGTGAAAAATGAGATGCCATTCAATGAGTTTTACACAACTAAGGAGAGAATAGAAGAATGTAGGTATTGTATGTTCATGAATGTACGACAGAGAAGGAGAAATATAAGCAACCACCGGAGAGTTAAAGTCTGGAGCAGCAGCTGTGAAGTGTAAATTTGACAGGTGAGATAAGATGTGGGTGTAAGGGTGTATGCATAATATATTGCATTCATGACTACTGGAAGAGGAAGGCTGCACCAAATCCAGGGTAAGTCAGCTTTGGATTACTTTTCAAGAGAAACGTGCTACTAATACAGCTGAGTAGGAGAGTTGGGCTTTCACTTAGAAGTGGGAACGTGCTACTAATACAGCTGAGCAGGAAAGTAGATCTTCCCTGCAAAGCAGGAACCTTGAAAGTTATACTAGGGGCATTACCTGGGTGCAAGGGTGTACTGGACGTCTTCCCACAAAATATGCCTGATCCGGTACCACCGTTCCACGACGGTGCAGCCTCTGGTGGCTTCCAATAAATGCACAGACTCTTCTGGTTGCAAAGAACAAACCATGGAAGCCGAAAAAATACTCGTGCATACCATAGTCGCTTTGGTATGCATTTAGGGTGGAATGGTGTGCAGACGGCAGCACACCTAACTACTGAAATATTTTTATGCAGGCTATCTTTCGGTCTCCCACCAAGGTCAATTGCTCGATGCCCGTATCAATTGGGAGTCATTGTATACCTACCAACTGCTCTAATATATTGAGCAAACACCTCGAATAGCACCCCGCTACACTATAATTGGAATTCCAACAGCATCAACCGCTGGGTGGCCAAGGTCCGCACAAGCGAATATGGGCAAAGGCAGATCGCACTATGCCTAAATGAGGCCCCGTGCTCGCAACCGCACATCACCAGACGGGTATTCTCTAAAATCGGATGTTGTGGGCACGGTCAGGTGTGTGATGTCTGGTGGTGTGGAAATTCAGGGGTACACTTCCATAGGGGAATATTTAAGGAGCAAAATGGAAGCAGTTTCTTTACACGTTTTGGTTTTTCGTATCATCATCATTCAATTTGCAAAAGGAAATTGAGTACCAACAACACACACACTAAAACACACAAAGCATAAATTTAAAACACAATGGTCACTATTGGAATTAACGGATTTGGACGTATCGGACGTTTGGTTTTGAGAATTGCCTTATCTAGAAAGGACATCACCGTTGTTGCTGTCAACGATCCATTTATCGGAGCTGACTATGCTGCTTACATGTTCAAGTACGACTCCACTCACGGTCAATACGCAGGAGAAGTTACCCACAAGGACGGTAACTTGGTCATTGACGGTAAGGTTATCAAGGTTTACCAAGAAAGAGACCCAGTAAACATTCCATGGGGTAAGGACGGTGTTGACTTTGTCATTGAATCCACCGGTATCTTCACCAAGTTGGACGGTGCCCAAAAGCACATTGATGCTGGTGCCAAGAAGGTTATCATCACCGCTCCATCTGCTGATGCTCCAATGTTCGTTGTCGGTGTCAACGAAGACAAGTACACTCCAGACTTGAACATTATCTCCAATGCTTCATGTACCACCAACTGTTTGGCTCCATTAGCCAAGGTTATCAACGACAACTTCGGAATTGAAGAAGGTTTGATGACCACTGTCCACTCCATCACTGCTACTCAAAAGACTGTCGATGGTCCATCCCACAAGGACTGGAGAGGTGGTAGAACCGCTTCCGGTAACATCATCCCATCCTCCACTGGTGCTGCCAAGGCTGTCGGTAAGGTTATCCCAGAATTGAACGGTAAGCTTACTGGTATGTCTCTTAGAGTTCCAACTGTTGATGTCTCCGTTGTTGACTTGACTGTCAAGTTGAAGACTCCAGCCACCTACGAAGAAATTGCTGCTGTTGTCAAGAAGGCCTCCGAAGGTAAGTTGAAGGGTGTCTTAGGATACACCGAAGATGCCGTTGTCTCCTCTGACTTCTTGACTTCTCAATACTCTTCAGTCTTTGACTCCAAGGCCGGTATCTTGTTATCTCCTCAATTCGTCAAGTTGATTGCTTGGTACGATAACGAGTACGGTTACTCCACCAGAGTCGTTGACTTGTTAGAGCACGTTGCCAAGTTGTAAGTAATTACAAGAAGCCGTAAATAGCCAAAAAAATGAATAAATAATGAAAGATAATAATACGAGAGAGTGTAGACTGAAAAGTAGTGCTTATCTGGGAAGATTTGGACTAGCTAAGTGAAACGGTAGACATCTACTTAAGAGCAGCAGACTCGGTGGAGCCCAAGTTGGGCCAAACAAATAGATGGTACCACAATTCTGTGGTTATATGGTACCGCCATTCCCTGGCCAACTGGTAGCATTAAAGTAATATGCTATGCCATGGTCAAGATTTAGCTGCTATCACTTACCATGGCCAGTGATAGCGACAGTGTAGCAGAGATGGATCTCGGTCACGTGCCCTGGCCGCTATTAAGGTTTCAGCAGGTGCCGCATGCTAGTTTAAGTGCCCTACATACGATGGGCTATACCACCCTGTACAGCTAACTCCGAAGCCCCTAAGGGCACCCGAACCTATCAGTAACCATACACGAAATCAGTGTTGGCAACTTCTCTGCACCAAGAGCACTTCTGACTTTTGCTCTGGCTCATTGCTTGCACTGGAGCCGGTGTTAGCCTGCATCTTGTCCTTGGCCGGACCCGCAGCCACACAAAGCCGACAGATCCTTCTACGACTACCCCACCAGTAACTGACTCTGCTTCGCAGAGGGCCCAAAACTTAGCCATTGGTCTTGGCCCCAGGACCCTCTGCTCACCATCACATCAGGCGCCCTGAGGTGACTCTCAGTTCATCCAGAGCCC